>CM021709.1:5042598-5130926 GCA_011074415.1 Stictonetta naevosa
TTTTTTTTTTTTTTTTTTTTTCAGATTAATAATAATATTAAAGCCAACAGAGACAAGAAGAATGTTTGATTAATTTTTAGAGTTGATTTGGGGAGAAATGCACTGTAGGTTTTAATTTCACTCTGATATTTCCAACACATTTGAAATACATAGCCCCAACATACTGTATGACTTTAACATTTATTATTTGATTGGCATAAACCTTAAAGCTCACAGTATGGGATATTGGGAAGGAGAGGAGGTGGAAAAGAAAGTGTCCTTGTGAATGCACTGCAACAAATGTACCTTCTGTGCAGCAACTGTCAGGTGTAGTCTTTTTCATAAATCTAGGACTGTACCAGGAATGTTTAAATGGAGAAAAAAACATATTTATATATTTTTTATATTCTATATATTTTAATATAATTTTTTTTTTTTCTGTGAATACATTGTTTATTTTTACTATCTAGAAAATTTTTAAATGCTGTGACAGGCTTGAATGTGTCACAGTGAAGGGACACAATATGTTTACTGTCCCCATTTAGTCCTGTTTCTAGGTATGAGGAAAGTCGTGTTACAAGGCAGCTTCTCCTGGTGTGGTATTGGAGCTCAGCCACTTTACATATTGCTTAGAAATCCCCATGGCCTCTGTGACTGTCCATCTGGGCTACATTTTATGTTAAAAGAGGTGCCTTGTTTGGTGTATGCTAACTTTTTGTTTGAACAGAAATTTCTTTAGAGCTTTTCTTTCCTCAGTTATATTGCATGCTAATTTGTAAAATTGCCTAGTGTGCAGAGTAAGTGCAGTCAACTTGGTAGGTATAAGGCTGTACTCCCCTAGTCAATATTTTAAAATAAATAATCTAATATCCTTTTCCAGGCAACATGCCAGTAGTACTGATCATTTGAACCAAGTTGGTGATTATTTGCCATTGGGCTGCAAAGTTCACTCAAAACATGGAGCTGACACCAGATGGGTCTCTAATGTAGTCTCAGTTGACACAACTGACTAGTAATTTGGCAGCAGGGACAAAGAGCAGGCCACTTTCTGTTTGTGTCCTCACAGAGCTGCAAAGTGAAATGAAGATAGTGTTTTCTACTAATAATTATATACTTTCTGACCTCTAGCTAAGAATATTATTCAGGTCCAAACAATGCTGAGGACCACTGACAGATGTGGAGAGCTGTGGTTCAATTCACCTCAATCATCTGCTGCCAGGGTGTTGCTATTAATTCATAGGCTACTTACTGGGAGAACACACAAGTTCTTTGACTGAGAGATGGAGAGTGGTGATCTCAAACAAAAAACAGGTATGGGATGCATAGAACTAAAACCAGTTTGTGCCAAGTGGAAATTACTGCAATAAATGAGCAGTGCAAGCAAGAAGAATTAGTATTGTTCTTTCAATAGGGTGGTTAAATTACACAGTTTTCAACATGGAAATCTTTTTTTTTTTTTGTCTTTTACAAGAGATAAAGATTTAATACAAAAAATACATTTTTTCGTTTACAGGCATCAACTTATCACCATATTCAAGAAATAATGGTACAGTTATTACGCACAGTGAACAGAACTGTTATTACAATGAGACGAGATGATCCCTTAATTGTGAGTAATATTTTAAAGTATATTTTTAGTACTTTGAAACTCATTTCATAGTTATCCTGTAAAAATGCAAATACAGTATTTTCAGAGACCTTGCTTGTGCACATTTATAGATTTTAAATTAAGAGCTTTACTCTTTTTTTCATTCGACTGTGCTGCCGTAGTGTTTTTCAATGTTTAGTTGAACACAGCAAGTGAGATTTGTGCTATATAAAACAACAACTAATAAAAACAAAATGCAAGCAAACAAAACTCCCTACATCTAAAGTTAATTGCTGTCTTATATAAATAATTGAATTGGTTGCTCTATTTCTTATAGTTTTTCCACATCTTTTACTTTTTTGGTGAGCTTGAGTTGCTTGTGGAACAATTGCCATTCTTGGCTGTTTCTGTAGGAGGAAGTTGATGTACACAGGGGAAACGTCTAGGCATATGCTTGAAGCGAGCGTGTGCCCAAGATTTTTGTGGTTATGCTGTGGCTTAAAAGTTAGATTCAAGGCCAGATTCTGCAATTTATTCAGATTTAATTATGTTATCTCACAAACACTTCTCTTGACTTGGACTCTTTCTGAGAATGCAAACCATTTGTGTTCAGCAGGAACTATGGAACTTGTCCCTCAGACTGTGCACTGAAGAGAAAATGTTTATTATTTTTTAATCTTAGAGAACTGCATTACTCTGTAAAATCATAAACAGCATTTACTTGATTGTTTCAGCCACAAGAAGTACATTGTGTGTCTTTGGAAGGGTACTGTATTGCCTTGTTCTGGAAAATTAAAATAAGTTTTTGCGCTAGTCAGAGCGTGATTGTCTGCAAATAAGCAGCCTCCTAATAACTGCATTCTTCAGAGGAGATACTTGCCAATGGTTGCTTGAAATACGCTAGTAGTAGATCTGCAAATTTCAGAAATATTATTACCTGTGCATCAGACTTCTGGTCTGGGGTTGTGCACTTCTGTCGTGTCAATGTGTGGTCATAACACGAAGAGGTTTGGAATGAAGACGCAGTGAGCTTGTCAGTTATCCACAGCATTTGAAAATGCTTTCTGTACTTACAAAGTGTCATAAGAGTTGTATGGATGACGTAAACAATCTGCTAATGAGTATTTCTGGATACTGTGAATAGTAAATGAGGAAGCAAAATGAAACTTCGTAATCCAATAATAAGTATCGTAATTGTTATGAAACAGTAGGAAACAAGCTGCTTACAGTCAGATTGTGTTTTTGTTGTTGCTGGTTTTTTTGCTCCTGTGATCTGTTCAGGTGTTTTATTTAAAAAGGTCAAATCCATCATGACTTTTGAAATTTGGGTGTCTGAATGTTAATCGTGCTCATCATCTGTGTGTATGTGTGTATTGGGCATTTTAGAGATTTTTTTTGAAGCAAAATTTACAAGCAGATTTCTGGAGCTGAGGCAAGACCTCTCAACAGGACAATGTTTTACATATGAAGAAATTGTAATGAGCAAATTATTCTTCTACATTCATAAACAAAAACAAGTAAAACAAGCTCGTGTCATGTTCTGTGTACTACTTCTAGTATAGTCTCTTAATTTTGCACATAAGCTTCAAAAGCTCTCAAAATGGCAAAACTTAGTCTGGAAGCGTGCAGAATGCTTAGGTGAGCTCAAGTTGCTGTAAGTATGATGAGCTCTGCAAATAAAGGTGGGACGTGGCATAGCTGCAGTCAGTCTCTTGGTTTTAGTATTAACTTGCACCTGATGTTGTATGGATCAGAGCAACGTTTCAAATTGGACTACAACTCTTAGGGAACAGAAGGCTGCTCTAGATTCTTTGATCTGTTGCTATGTTTCTGAATATTGCAAGTGTTTTAATTTTCTGCTGTGTAATTTTCCACAATTTGAAAATAGTGTTTATTGTGTGAAAAACAATGCTAATACCATCTCACTAATATCGAGAACAATGGTTACAGTTTACAAGACCTCAAATTCTTTGGGAGTTTAAATGTTCTGCAGCTGATTACAGGACTGGATTCAATTTGCCTGAGTGTTCTGCCTTCTGGCAGGGATGAGGTTTTCATAATCTTCTAGGTTGTTAGCAGAGAGGGAGTTAAGGGTTTTAGGCTTACAGTTGCCTTGATGTTAGCTTGCTACAATGCCATTTGAACCTAGGGGAAGACTCTGCCTTGTGCTCAGCTGGTAACAACATGCTGCAAGCTTTGTCAGTGTAATTACTGGAAAGGATCAGGCTAAGAAGGACTTGATCTCTTCAGAAGCTGGTGGGAATGGCAAAGTAATTTGGCTATCTGTAGCAATTGCAGAGAAGACTTAAAAGGTTTCATTGTGATGTTTTGGCAACTAAAGGTTTTAACAGTGTCTTGGTTATTTCCACTAGTAAAACAAACAAACAAACAAAAACCTTGAGTGTTTGTTCTTGAAGTGCTTCTAAACTTGTAATTAGGAAGGACAAGATTATTTTTGTGAGATTAGCTCTTCATGATCTGAGTCTCTACAAGAACTTAGACTTTTAGTTAAAAGACAGTGTTTCAGTCAAGTCCTACTTCAGTAATTATAGAAGTAAAATGTATAGTAGTATGTAGAATAGGGAGTTAGTTGTTTTCTGTACCATCTTGTTTATGTAACCAAAAATACTGTAAATGCACAATACACTTTCTAAAGGTCTCCGTTGGTACTCCCAGACTGGATTTTGTTCACGTTGTCAGTTAAACATGGTCAAGATGGTGTAGGTATGCCACGCAGAAAAGTTGTTTGACAGTATCAGTATAAAATATTGTACAAATCACGACTTTGCTGTAAAGATACCAAGTAGAAATTCTTATTTCTTATTTTTCAGCTATAGACAAGAATAAAAGTTATCTTTCTGGACATGAAAGACAACTAGTATTTTGAGGGAAAATCAGTATCTCTTAAAAAATAAAAATAAATAAAAAAGAAAAAGAAAAAAGTGAAAAGCTTGTGCTCTGTTAACCAGAGCTACTCTAGATAGGATACTTTTGCAAAACCTATACAATTTGGGGAAATAAAGACCAGAGGAACCACTTTGAGGATTTGACACAGTTGGAAAATTCAACATATTCAGATAGACTAGCTAAAAACTTTTTTTATTCAGTTTTCAGATTGAGACACTTCCTCTACCATAAAAACTACAGAATGATTTCATGAAAGAACCATTTACTCATTTCACAGTTATTTTTCCTTTCTAAAGAACAATTAATTATTCACTTCCATTGTAATCTCAGTATTGTTTGTTGTTAATCAACTCCTGAATTTTAAGAAAAAACACATTTTATTGCAAAATAAAATCTAAATAACTTAAAAATTTATACAATTTATATTTTATAACACATTTATTTTATGAATATGTTCTGTATCTAAGATAGCATAATTGCTAAGTATTGTGACTTTTTCAGAAGAGCTACAGTGAACCTTGCATGACCTGCTGATACAGGACAGCAATCATTATTCTTCTCATACATTCTGTACTTTTAAAGAAAGTTAGAATAATCTAAAATTACTTTATTTGAAATTCCTTTTTTATGGAGTCAGCCTATGTGCTATACAATATTTTATAAATAGCACACTATAGTTGTCAAATATCTGTTTTTTAGAGAAGCCTATGGTGTTTTGTGTGTAAGAGCTACCAAGTAGCAGTGGTGTATTTTCTGTTCTGTTTTTAAGTGTTCATATGCATTTTTTAACATTTAATTCTAATTTAGGAAGCTAGTTTCAGGCATTGCAATATAATTTTTCTGAATTAGAAAATTATTTTAGCTGGTACCATTATTTGATTATTATCTGTCCATTTAAATTGGTTTTCTAATCCTGACATCATAAAGTTGTGTAGTGCGTATCTCGTAACTTTTATTAAGTATATACATTAATAATTCATTATTGACATACTTTAAATAAAAATCAACATTTGCACATTACATTTTCACATAATTTAGATGCTCCAATTATGACTTATGAATATATATTTTTTCATGTATTTTATGGTGCTAGGACAAACTTATATCTATGTTCAATTTAAGCAAAACATAAACCAACTAAGCAATCTTACCCTCTTACAGTGGCTGAATGCATACTGTGACTGTTACTTTTTAATGTAACAAATAGCCTTCTGCTCCAATGTCTTCAAAATTTTATGTAGAAAGCCTTTTTTATGTGACATAATGTAGAGAAGACGGGCTACAAAAATTTCTTGCATTTGGTATGTTTGGTTTTATTGTGAAAATTTGATACTTATTCTTTTGTATGAATAACTTCTGGCATACTTTTACTTCATTTTTGGTTAAGTTGGATTTTTTTGTTGTTGTTGTTCCTGGTAGTCAGAGCCTCTGCAAGCCAGATGATGGAGGAGTTCTGTTCATGTTCTTTTCATTAAGGATTAACAATTGTGTACAGTTCTGAATTCCAAGATCAGACACTAAAATATAAAAAAACAGTAACCATTTAAATAAGTATATTTCAGTTTTTCAGAAGTATTGATGTTTTTTCAGATCATAAGAAAGACATAGAGCCTTACTTAGAACTCTTTTTGGATGGTCTTTCTTAAATTAAATAGGATATTTTCATACTTGTATAGTTTTACTGACTACAGGAATTGATTGGTGTTATGTAGCAAACCAAAATACTATTCAGTAATTTGGATTTCTTGATGTCTTTATTAAAGGCCTCATATTTATGCAAGCCAAAACAAAATCAGGTAGCTTAAAATGATCTTTTTTCATGCTTATTATTTGACAAGGAGAAAGACAAAAAGATGTCTTTCATACAATAACATATTATTGAAAATTAGCTCACTACAAGAAAAAAAAACACATCACTGATTTCGTTAGTATTACTCCTATTGGTATTTCTTATTATGCCTTTGCACCAGAAGGATATTCATCTTAAAATGATATTTTAATACACAAGAAACCTTTGCACACCTATAGATCCTTCAGTGTATCAATTCCACTAATGCAAAACAGGAATGCTGTTGGAATGCCAGCCCAAGCAGTATGTGTATCTGAGTGTGATGTAAGGACATGCTCTTATGTAATTTAATTATAATCTCTATTATATTCACAAATTGTTATTGAAGAGCTTTTCTGGCTCACTAAAGGCATACTTCTTGCTAGTAAAATTCCATGTACAGCTTTCCTTCTTAAAAGCCTTTGATAATTTTGTCTGTCATTTCCATACTGACTGTACTTACCTTTTTTAAAAAAAAACTGTCACCCTTTATAACCTTGGGAAATTAAGACCAGCAACATAGCATACTGACTTGTAAATGATTACCAGTTCTTGTCATCTCTGATCTTTTCTGACATCTGTGGAAAAGTTTTTAAGGTGTCTTCAAATGTCTAGCTAACCCTAAGAACTGGCGGAACACAGAAATATACAAAAAGTGTAGGTATTTTAAATGAATATTGCACAACTAATACAGTTTGTTTTTTAAAAAAGGAGGATCTAGGGGTTAATCCATTGAATACCATGGCAACATTTGAACTAATCAACTAGAGTCACTTTTAAGAAAACTTATGCAGTACAGATTATTTTGTCAAATATTATTTTTTACAATCAATTTTGCATTTTGTAGGCCAGTGTGAACTAATTTACTCTTCTTAATGGAAAAAAAAGAAGATATTTTGATATAGTGGTACAGGTCTTAAATGTATAGTGGCACAGGGTAGATGTACAGCATCAACATACTGGAGCATGGTCCAGAGGGAGACCACCAGGGTGCTCAGACTGTGGGCTGCAGTGTATGGTACCTGGAGAGAGGCTGTAAAAATTGGGTTTGTTCAGTCTTCAGGAAGTGAAAGCTTAGGAGAGAGGTCTTGAAGCCTGTCTAGTTCTTGCTGAAGGTATTGGGTGTTGGGATAGGGCAAGATGCAATGATTTCAAATTCTGATCAAATGTTAGGAAAACCTTTTTTATTGTGGAGGTGGTCAAATTTTGGAAAAGGTTGCCCTTGGATGTTTTGAATTCTGTCTTTGAAGATACCTGAAATTCAAATGCATCTAATCAGACCTCCTTTGAGAAGGGAATTATGACTAGAATTAGTGAGGTATTCTCTTTTATATATATATAAGATTCTTTGCAGAGAAGTCTATTAAATGACAAACTTCTAAATGATTGCTCTTTAAAATGAACTAATAAAAGGACAGAATAACATTTCAACCTGAAATTCTTCATTGTGGTTAAATCTTAGATGACAACAATAAATACAATTCAGTGAGGATGTGAAATGACTATAGCTATCTCCTTTGCGAAGTTTTTTTTTTTTTTTTTGAACAACGTAAATTCCCCTGGACTTGTTCTTGATTATGCAGTTTGTTTAAAGATCCTTAAAGTTCTTTAGTCCATGTTGCTTATAAATAGAAAATGAAGACTGGAGGTTTGACTAACATTGTCTCTTTAAAGTTGAGATTTAAACTTTTTTTAAAAAAAAAAAAAAGAAAAGAAAAAAGTCTTTATTAGAGCATATGAAAGTGTCATTGGAAAAAAAAAAAAGAAAAAAAAGAGAAAATCTTACAATTCCTTTTCAAAAATAGTCTCTTCATGTGTCTTTATTCAGTGAGATGATGTAAGTAAATTCAGTTCTTATTTATCAAACAAACATTCTCTAGTGTTGTGAATTCATAAAGCCATATTTTCAGGTGTGTGCTCTCTAACTTCTTTCTGTTTCAGTGCTTCTTGAAATGTAAAAAAAAATGTTTTTCCATTTAAGATCTGTAAGGAAGTCAAATCCACCAGAAACATTTTTTTTTCACCTTTTTTGTTTTTCTTCTTAACTCCTTTTTCTCGGGAACTGGATGATCAGATGATAGCTTTTGAGGTGAAGCTGAAGCTGGATTTTGTTCTTCATGTTCCAGTCTTTTCAAAATCTGATGAAATCTTCCTTCTTGTTGTCTGAAGTCATATTCTACGCTATAGGAAAATGAAGAGATTTAAGCTAGTGAGTGAGAAATTCCCTCTTTAAAAAACACGTGGAAAAGATGCTTACCTTGTTAGAATAACTTGGCATTATTCAATATCAGAGCCTGGTTAAAAGGCAGTAGAGGTTGCTGCCTTGAAAGTAAGTTGATTTGCTTATCTTTTCTGAGGGAATCCCTTTTCTTTATGTGATATAAGAACTCCAGCATTGTGCAAAAAAAAATGGGCCAAAAATCAAGGGAGAAAAGTGAAATGTACTTGGATGACCTTTCAATGAATTTTATTCAATGGTTAGATTTTGATTCTGTGATCTAATTCATTCATATATTTGGCATGAATTCAAAACTCTCATATAATTAACTTGCTAAATGTGAGAAGTTTATCTCCACTTGGGACCAAAATATATGTGAAATTAAGAAAAGATGTCTTTGAGATAGGTGGTATGAGTTAACAGGGAAGTAGATAGTACAAGGCAACTCTAATTTTCTGTATGGAATGCCATAATTTATTGATGTCAAATGAGAGCTAAGATAATAAGAGGAACTATGTGCACAGAAATAAAGGTAAGATTCAAAAGAATCAATGTGGAAAATTACAAGTCTGATGCAACCAGTACACTTAAGCAAAAACAAACAAAGAGAAGCTATGCTGCATGTCTATCCCTTATTTCAACCACCTTTTCTTGCCAAGAAAATGGGATTTGTATTGGCACTATCTGAAGTGGAGGTTTTTACAGGAGGAGTGGAGAGCGGGAAGGAACTGTTTGCTTTTTTCCATAATACAAGCATTTTTTGAGGAAAAAATCACTATCGGGAATGCTGGGATGTCACATGTAGGTTCTGATCCTGATTTGGGTACTGAGCAGGAGAAATCTCTAAAATTTGTTAACATACATATTTTTAAAACACACTATAGGTGTGTAGGTATATGTATACATATCTACATGCATAAACAGTGCTGAATGATATGTTAAATTTAACTAGAAGCTTGTTTCTCTTACAATTAATGTATTTTTGTTTTGTTTTTAATTAAATAAAGTAACTCAGTCATCAAACAAAGCAATATAATTATTCTAATTTAGCAGAATTGGATAAGGATCTCTAGACAGGGAGTAATACATAAACGTAAGGAGTAGAAGAAAGTGATGTAAACAACAAATTTCATGTGTCTCTTCAATTTTATCCTCTTAGGGCTAAAACTGCAAGTTAGTACTGCTCAGTAGTCATAAATCAGGAACACTGGAGAATAAATACTCCTTTAATACTTAAGGAATGCCTCTGTTCATGTTCCTTTTCTCTTCCCTTCTTCAAAGTTTCAAATTTCATGTTGGAGGGGTAAGTCTCTAGAGGCAAGAAATCAATTCAGTCTCCATTTAATACTTGCCAAAGTATTCTGATATAACTGCTTGTTTTAATTTGCTATGTTTATTTGTTTGTTATAATACAAATATGTGTTGTAGGATCTAGATTGCAATTCCCAAGTCACTTCACATAACCCTGCTGATTAGGTGATAAAGGTAAATTTAGTCTGGTCTGAATTTGCTTCTCCTGAGAAGCTGAAGAGCTCTGTATTCCTTCACCAACCATTGTAATCAACACTTGGAATGATATGAAATTAGTGTATTAATTGACTCAGGCTGTGTATGATAAAGATGATTCAGTGACACTAACACAGCGTTCTGCTGTGTTTGAGTCACTACTGACTTAGGTTCTTGAAAAGCAGGAAAAGAGGGAGCAAGGTAAACAGTTCTGCATTTAATGACAACAGTGATGCTACATTGGTAGAAAAAATACATGTACAGGTCTTTTAGACTATATAAAACAGGAATTACATGGGTCTGTCTAGAAAAAAAAACTGAGCACAGTTGCTTCCTTCAGAATGTTTTCTAATGAATCTGTAATGAACTTCAAACACTAGTTACTCGGAAGTCTTTTTGTAACTGCCTCTTATGGGATATCTCTGTAAGAGTGGAAACAATTAAGTTTCTTTGCTGTCTTCTGCTTTGTCTCTTAACACTAGTAATTCTTCAGAGCAGGAACTGTGTTCTCATATGTATTCTGCTAAATATTACAGTGTAAACCTCTAGGCAACCTTAACATCAAGAACTACCTAGTAAACCAAAAGGCACATCAATGTCTATGTTTCCTCTGTTCTTTATTTCAAATACTTGTGCTTTTTGCGCACAGTCTCTCCTGTATTAGAACTAGGTAAACTGAAAGGGAGGGTAAGCAGCTTAGTTTCTTCTTCTGAAAAGAGAAGATACCCTGTGGTAAAGGGTCAGAGATTGTTCAGTGGTTGTTCAGAGGCAGTTACTAAGTAAAGGAAATCTTTATTGTTCCAGGTTTTCCTTTTTATAGAGACTGAGTCCATGGCTTTGCATAATTCATGTGACTTCCTGCAGTAACCAATGTACTGTGGAGAAGACTTAGCAATTTTTATCTCAGAGGAGATGTGCTATTTAATTTGTGATAAGTCAAGTACTTTGAGAAGAATAAATATTCAATTCATTACCAGAGGTTTAGGACATCAGTTCTCAATTGAGTTATATGTTGGGTGATAATTTCCAATGCTTTGTCCAACCCTGACTTTAGAGAACCAGTACATAAATCTGTTTAATGTATTTGGCTTAAGTAGAAAATGTGGTGTGAAAACCACACTCATATGGATACAGTCTGTCTTATTTCCATTTTAAAAAGAATAAAATTCATAGTACTTAAAAGCTGGCAAAGCTAATGGTCTGCCATACTCTTTGAAATGAAGAGAAACTTTTCACTGTAAAAAAGTCTCCTGCCCTTTTTTATTATTATTTTTGTAAATGTAAAGATGTATATATGTAAAATCTCAGGAACATACTAATATCTTTGAAGGGATAAAATTTTCTAGGAGATCTTTCAAATCAAGTTCATTCATTAATTATGCTGGGTCATGTCTAACTCCAACACATGTTTCTGGCAACTTTGTTTTCCACTAAGGTTTTTTTTTTCTATTTTTTTTTTGTTCCTTTTAATAAATGTTAAAACAATACAGCATATAAAAATGTGATATGTATAGCAATTTTGTTTTGTTTTGTTTTTATTGTGAGAGAGGAAGAAAGAAATAAATAAGCATCTGCTGAAGTGAGAAGTGTGGGGGTGGTTATTGGGTGGTTATTGTTGTGTTTTGCACATAAACATGAACTGTAGCTGTAGCTTACTGGCATTTGTAGAATTGAGTGTTTATCTTTTCCAAAATCCAAATTTATTACAGATATCTCAGCTTGAAAAATGTAACAAACAGGGCACTTCTTCATCAGGAGCTGCTTCAAAGGTTTTCAAAGCATGGTGGTAATAGTAACATTGTGAAACATTGGTGGAAATTCCTATTTGAGGTCTCAGATGTATAGTACTTCAGATAACACCAATCCTAATTATTCTGTATTTGAGGGGGGGGGGGGGGGAAATGGTTAAAACAGCAACCCTTCACATATTCCCCTTGGTCTTTTGTTGAAAACTCTATTAATAATAATAGACCTTTTATACCTGTGAACAGAACACGGTATTGTAAATTTGTGAGAGATAATCAGACAATAGGAAATTGTGCAAAGAAGTGCGGTACCTGTAAATGATACACGCGGTGTTCTGACAGGTGCTGCAGTTGTTGAGGTCTTGACCAGTGTGAAAAAAGTTGCGCCTGTAATAGACAGTAGTTTTATGTAATGCGTACTTGGAAATATATTAATGTAGCTCTATGATTCTCTCATGAAGAAAGAAAATTCTGTTAATAATTTTATTATTCTTATTTAAAAAATCAGTGCCAAATTCTGTAATTCAAGTTTGCTTTATAAAACCCAACCCCCACACTTAACCGTGCTGCTGCTGCTTATAAACTCACTTTAAAGTATTTGAATATCTATGCTTTTAGTTAATTAATTTGATTTCTACCCATATGCTTTCCATTCTTTCCCCTTTTCATGTTTTCTCACTTGAGTAAAAACAATTCAGATTTTTAACATTAACAGTTAACAAATGAAGAGTGTTAAGAAAATAAGTGACTTAACAGTGACAAGAGGTGAATAAGTTGTAAGATGGGGAGATTTGTATTAGAAACGGTCTGAAGTCTCCTTACGTCTGAAGAATGCAATAACATTTATATTAAATAAATTGTATTTGAATTAAAGTAAATGAGGTGGTACCAAGATGATTTTCTGTTTGCTCCTAGAATTAAAGGGGAGACTTTTTGCATAGGTTGTTGTGCTACCTCTAGAAACACTTGCAATGTTGAGTTTTGCTGCTGTAGATGCTAGATGATTCTAGCAAAATGGATGGAACTTGGTCATGGAATCTCTGTGTGAAACTTCAGGATACTTGGCAGAAGTTTTGTTTTCAGCAATGTGGTGACTGTACTGAAACAGAGTACAGATATTGCTGAATGTGTGCTTTGCTGCGGGCTGTTCTTTTTAATGGTTAGATGCACAAACTTAATTGAAGCTTGTCCAATCTGTCATACGTGTTAATGTCATATATACATAGGAGAAGGAATAGGTATTTTCTTATGTTATTCCCTGAAGATCTCTATTTGGGTGGCAGTAGTATAGAGAGTAGTCTAGACTGCTTAAACTAAACTGCCTGCACTTGAACCTACTTGGATACTTTTTCCCCCTTTGTGGTTCTTTAAAGTAAACTTTTTTTTTATCGTTTTGCTTTTCTGTGATCAGTTTGTGGATTCTGTCAGTTGTGTCTAGGCTATTACAAAACTTAGTGCAAGAAAATGGAGTGAAGATTACCAGATGTATTCCTTAACTGGAGTCAGTAAACAGTATTGATACACGTGATTTGATGCTAAAATGAAGGTTTTGGTTTTATGCACAAACCAATTATGCATAGATGATTAAATCTGGGTGCCCGAGTGTTGTGGTTTTTGCAGTATAGGGGCTGCTGCAGGGAAGGTAAGCGCCATCCCAGCCAGACCCAGTATGCTCAGCTAGTTGTGCTATGTATGAAACTAACTGTGTGATAACCTAGACCTCAAAGTGTTTTGTCTTGTTTTGTTTTTAAAGGGAAAAAAAATGAACTCTTTGATTTTTCTTGATTCTTTAAAAGATTTATTTGCTGTTTTTCCCAAAGATTCAAATTACTTGATGAAAGTACTACATTATCATGAAAGATAGCTTTAACATGTATCATGGATATATTTATTGCAAGTTGGAACTGCTGGTAATGCTATGGAAAGCACTATTAGAACATTTTAAAATCTTTTTTGAGCATAAAAATATTTAAAATTCTACTTTGTCATATGAAGGTTCAGTTCTTCAGTCTTCTGACGTGACTTATATGGGTAGTATGATTATTATTTATAATGCATAAGTAAGTTACATATCTAATCATTGCAGCTTTGGCTAATAGACATGATGCTATTTACTAAAAATAAATACAGATTGTGCATTCTTAATGACAGTACAGAAAGTGGTCATTCTAAAATCTAAGATTCCTAAAAGATTTCTTGCCCAGAATCTTCATGCTGTATGTTCATTGTTTTAACCCCTTTTAAGCACTAATCTCCACCTCCTGCAAAACTTTCCTTACACATTGAAGATCTTGAAATTAACCTGGCATTGTGCCTTTTCTTCTTCTAAAGGCATTCCCCTTAAGCAGCTATTTTGTGTGTGCCATCATGAAATGTAACCAACAATGAAGTCCCCAACAAAAACAGCCTGCAGATGTGCTTTGGCCACTAATATGTTTGCTTGCTCATGAAGATAGGACTAATTTATTGAACAGAACATGTTTTTGCTGATATAAACTACTTCAGCAATAAGACTCTTGGCACTAAATATGTACCTGACCTTGGTAGAGAAAGCTGGCTTGCTGTAGTTTTGTTATATTGCATTAGTATATTAGACTGTTGGGTTTTGTTTCAGTACATAGAGATTTTAGCTAGATGGAAGCTGCCAGCTCTCATGTATACGTAGCATTGTATCTGACACCATAAATCTAAATAACAAAGAGTTAATAAACTGTCTCTCACACTGAGTTTACTAAAGGCAGTGTTAATTAAAGCCAAGCTGTAAAGAAACTTGCCTTTCTGTAGAGTCCCAAATACCTGAAAAACTGAATGAGATCATCTTGTAAACTCATCTTTGAGTATTTCAGGGGAAGATGTTTCAGTAAAAAAAGGTTAAAAGAATTATAATATCTACTTCAGATTTTTGATATATTACTAATATTAAAATGCACCATACCCTTCACTGAGGGCTCTGGATTTTTCAAGGTCTTGAATTACATTCAAAAGGACTTTAATCTTCTCCTGGTTCGACAGCAAGGATTCCTCTACAGACTGTAGCCTGCCTTGTAGGGCACATAGTTCACCATGTGCCAGATGAATTTGATTTATTTCACTAATCTCTTTGTTGGTTTGTGGGTTTGTTTCATTCCTTGGCAGATAAGACTTTATGTGAAATCCTTCTAAACAGCTGTTGCACTGTGAAACATCAGACGGGGTAGAATTTTTCTCAATTTCAGTATTGCACGAAGAAATAGATTTTGATGCATTACTGCTGGTCAATGACATTACTGTGTGATCATCATTTGTTAGTGTCACACAGCTGGAACCTGTTTTGTGCTCTCCTGCCTGTTGATGGTCTCTGAGGGAACAAGGAGATATGCTGTGATTTGATGGAAGTGATAACGGAGTAGTTTCCTGACTGCTTGCATCTGTGCTGACTACAAGCAGCTCAGAGTCACTTTTGTCTCCTTCACAAGAGTCAGAATGAGGATTACATTCACTGTAATTAGCAGAATGGCTTAGGCAAGATGACTGCATGCTATTTTCATTGTTCTCATTGCTATTTGTGATAGTAGAAGAATGCAGTGAATTACTTAAATTCACGGTTGTGTCTGGTGCATCTGTGGAAGTATTGCTGTTTTGTGGAAAATTCACATGAATGTATTCAGGCACCTGTGTAGAAACAGTTGTCTTTTCTGTTACTGAGAAATCATCTGTATGGATAGGTCCGTTTCTTTGTGCTTCTGATGGTCTTTGACTTAACTGACCGTCTACCTTACTATTCCTAAATCCATCTTCCAAATGATTGGTTATTCTTAAATAACAGAGGTCTGAAGACATAACGTCTTGCTCAGAAAGATTGCCATTTGCTTGGATGCAATTTTCAGCCTCGGTTGGCATTTCTGTTAGTGATTTGCTTACTGCCAGTTTTTTTCTTCTAAAAACAGGGAAGTGTTTCCTGAGGCTAGGAGATGTTTGTATGGCAATATTTTGAAGCCCCTTCTGAGCCTTGGGAAAAGATGGAGATTGTAGCAAAAAACTGTGGTGCCTAGCTACTTCTCTATTTTTGGTCATTAACGCAATATCTTGGGCTGGATTAGTACCCAGTTCAGTGACACCTGCCGTCTTCGTGTTCATACCATCATCTTTGAAACGAACTTGCTGAGATTTGCTTCTGCGGTGGTGTGGCTGTCTCATAAAATCAACTGAATCCAGACTGTTCCTCTTCAGCAGCACTGGACGCATTTTCATGTTTTGCTGGGCCACCGAATCACAGTTTAAAGTCTGCAAATAATGTGTTTCTTTGCGACCCATTTCATTTGTCATTTGAGCTCTATGTTATGATTGTGTTCCTTAGATGGAAATGAGTACCTTACTAATGAAGAAGCTAAGCCTTTCGTTCTTGTTGTTGTTGTTATATATCTATTTAGCTGACATGTTCTCTTTAGGGATACTCTTTAAAGTTTAATTGCTGATCAATCCAAACACTAGAAAAAGATACTAAATATCAAAATTAAGGAAAGATTTTTTTGTAGCTGGAGAATCCAGAAATCCTTGTGTTGTGAAGGAAACATAATTCTTCTTGTATTACGAAATTGCAGCAGACAATTATGCTTATAGGCAACTAATTTAAAGGTCAGTTTGAGTCTATGGCTTTCCTGATGGCTCGTACTTGACAGTCAGCTCTCCATCAGTGATGCAGCTTTTTTATGTCAGTCACATATGTCTTACATGCATATTGTCTAAACAACAGGCTTTATAACTTTTTGGGGCACTTTCATTTCTGATGCATAGTTTTACTGATGGAATTATATCGATTAATATCAAACTGAATTGCTTTCTTTAGAAAGATTTTTCTTCAGACTTGTTTTAATGTTGCAGATTCAACTCATCTTTCCAAATAGTTAAGCAAAATGCAACCACTTCTGACCAGGCAAAACCAATATCCAGCAGGGTTCACTGAGAGACATTATTTTGTGTGGTTGATACTTCCATTCATGCAAGTATGAGACCAACTGTATCCGAGGGACTGTGTCATTTGGGAAAGTTCTGTAAGTACTTTGACATCTGAAGAGTGGTCCAGTGTGAATAACCAGCAAATGCACATTAACATGAAATGTTGCCTGAAAGTAAGAAGACAACAGTTGTAGATGAACAAACTACTAAATGTTGTAATTTTCTTCTACTGTCTCTAACAACTCTTAATTTCCAGTGGTTTTGTAACTTTGGCAGTGAGATACTGGTACAAAAACTTTTTTTTTTTTTTTTCCCTATAACTTTTGGAGCACCTAAAGTTTTCCTCACATGAAATGTCATAAAACAACCAAAAATGGAAAGAAAACATTCAGAGTAATATATTTTTTTCTTTGCTGTCAATAGTACTCATATGTAGGTTTGCATCTGGGGCCAAATCTAGATTTTAAGATTTAAGTCTTGTTTCAGATTTGACAAATGTCTAGTAAGTCTTTTTATGTATGAAATATACAAGAAGTGCAAAATAAAAATGTGAGTATTTAATTTGGTTTCAAGATTTAAACTCAGCATTTTTTATTTATTTTTTATTATTTTTAGTTGCTCATTTCTTCCATTCATATTTGAGCACGATTCTTGCTTAAGGGAAAATAAGTTACTCTGATGTTTTAAAATGAGATTAATGCAAATGGAACTTTCTGTTGGGACATGAAATCTTTTCCACACAGTATCCAATTTGTGGTGATCAGGACTGAAATCAGCTGCACAGGCATGTAAAGCATTTTACTCAATTTGCATGGAAGAAACAGGACTCTAAAACTGCGGTTTGTCACTTCTGGTCCACAGCTCATAAAAAAGAAAATGTTAAACATTTTGAGTGACCATTTAGACTTATGGCTCCGAGAAAAAATCAGATCAATTATATATTCATAATGACGATGTATTGCATACAAAATATAATTAGGAAGCACAGAAGTCAAGTTGAACAAGTGAACATTATGAGCCGACTGTTATCAAAATTTTACTTGCAAATATTTTAGTCTTTCTCAATTGTAATATAACCACTAATCTTTTCTGTGTCCCACAAATAAAGCTTTGACCCAATTGTCACAGCTGCCATTTCAATTATGAAGCTTAGTTTGCCACAAAGACACAGTATTGCTAGGTTAAGGTGTAATGAGCACTGACTACTCTCAAGTTCATGTATTTGTTCTGTAAAAATAGTATTATTAGTGAAACTTGAAGTGGTAGTGAATTGTCACTCCAAATGCAGATTATGACCACTTCTCCTGCGTTATGTGTTTTTCATAAGTTTGTGCTCAAGTGTAACACAGATGATTCCTTTAAACTAGGCAGTTCACCCTGTAGCAGGCTGAGCATTGGCACGTTTCACTGACTCAGGGGTTGCACAGTATTGTTTACTTCTGGAATACGAACCCTTGAGCACTTGACTGATATGTGGCCCAACATGGCATGGGAAAGGCATGCAACAATGCATCACTAATTCACTTACAATGTATTAGGGCTGAAGTAAGAAATTATAAAGGCAAGAGAGTAGGAAAAAAAGAAGACTGCTTCACATATAACTAGGGATCACATAGGCCAAAAGTAATCTTGTTACTTCAAGATTTTCATCTTAACATTTGTTACTTTGATAGAATTTTGTTGGCAATCCTTGTTACACATTTAGACTCATAATGACTTTCTGAGTTAGGACATGGAGGTGAGTATATGCCATATGTAGTTTTGTTCAAATAACGTACATTTAAATTGCATGTGTTTTAGTCAAGACTTTTTCACTCCAGATGTAGTTGCTGTTCCTCACCCAAATAATCTGTGTTATAGACTTAGCTTCAAATGTGACTTCTCCTACCTACATTACTCTACAATAGTTTGGTTCCACATTCAGAATATGCAACAAATAGTGCTAGACTGCTAAATCTAAAACTATCTGATGGAATAGAAGAGAATAGGGTTAAGAGGAGAAATTTGTGCAAAATATGGGAAATATACTAAGGATTTTTAATAATCCAATAGGATTTGCTTTTATGATTACAGAATTACAGAGATTCTTAAGATTGGGGCTAATTTCCCAGCATGGTCTTAATTTAAGGCACTGTTCAACTGGTGATTTAATTACCATGACTGCTTGTATTACCTTAGTGTACTTTTGTTTTTTTTTTTAAGCATTGCACAAACTTTACTATATTTAACTTAAAGGAATTTATGTGATGTGTAGTATTACAGGGTATAGCAAGCTCATATAGTCTTATGTAACTTTCTGGCAAAGTAATTTTAGCAAAGTAATAATATATTATTCTATTATTAAGCTTTAGAAGAAAATGAGAATATCAGGTGATTTCAATGCAGAGAAAAATGTTCCATAAGGTAACAGGAAACAAATATGTACATTAATTATCAAGTAGCTTAAATCACTGTACTGCTTGTTCACTGTAAACAAGTACACGCAAAGTCAAGTAGTTTTTGCAAATAAAGTTCCAGTGCCAAGTTATGAATTCTCATATTGTCCAGTAATTACTGGAGGCTTTTCACAGTTTAATTTGAGAATTTATCCAAATAATGCAGTAGCATTCCCCACTTCCCATCACAGCTGCTATGCTCCAGGCAGATGGACTACTTTGAAGTTATAGTTAACCAATTAAATTCAGGTAGGGGCTAATCCTGCTTTAAATAAAAGTAGAAAGCCTGTAAGGTTTTTATAAGAGCTCTCTACTTTGGCTATAGAAAGCATGTGAGCTAGATTATTGCCTTCTTAATCTGCAAATTGCACATTTAATTCTGTATGATTTCTGTTACCTTTATATCCACTCACCTGGGGTTAATATGGATTGTTGTAATGAGAGTTTCAATGCTGATGTTCATATTAAAAAGTTGAAATATATATAGATAGCAATGCTAAAATATTTGGGTTTAAAACCCGAAGTTGTGAAGTTCAATAAATTACAGGTGTCTTTGTCTTCTAAGTCAATGTAACATTTCCAGTTAAAATGTTTAAATAACATTGTCCCAAACCCAGCATATAATCTCTTGTACTTTTCTGGTATGAATATTTATGGGTTTTGTTTTGCTCATTATTTTGCATTGACTGAAGTATGAAGAGTTCTAATGATCTATTTTACAGAAATTCCTTTAATGTATTAATTATGTCACTCATAAAAATAATAAAAAAAAATGCCAGTCTTAATTTTATCTGTTGTAATAATAGTAACAGTTTTGGTAAAATAAATTTACTGGAGTTGAATTTCTGCCAAGGTTCCATGACCTTGCATCCAGCCTCTTCCTTCCCTTTCCTTCTGTGGGCAGCTGCTCATCAATCTTCAGGAAAAGCCTTGTGCCATGGTTATTTTGCTTAATTAGCACAGTGGATTTGTTCCAGTCTCTTCATTCAGTGGTTGCTGAAGCAAGTGACCTAGTAAGTGTTTGATGGTTAACGCTTATGATTAAACACTGCTACTAATATGGTGCATATTTCATGCTCTTCATGACTTGAGTATGTGAATCTGACAATAGATATCATTAATTCCATTAATTATTTTTTATGGTTATTTTACCGTTAAAGCAAATTTTGATTTTTAAAGTCTACTTTGTGCAGGTACTTCTGAACAGTGATTGTTAAACTACTTTTCTAACCTCAGAATTGTTTACGAGTATTTAGAAGTGCACAGACAGCTTAGTTAGTCAGCCAGGCAGAGAATGACCACAAGAAATAGTTATATTTTTCTTATATTTTTTCTTCAATCTTTCCTTTCCTCTCTCCCTTTGAAAGAGTCAAACATCTGTTTTGGTTTGTATTTTAGGTTAATGACTGAAGCTATGTGTAGAGGGATGCAGTTTTTAAGGATGAGTGGAGATTGTAGGAAACTGCATAAATTGAAAAAGCATGTAGTGAAGGGCAGTAGTAATTTTGTAGGAGTACGGGTGTATTTGTTGTGGTTCTGCCCTTCTTCTGACTGAAGTGCAGCTGCAGTTTGATGAAAAAGTGAAATATTTGATCTGGTTTTCAGATTCATTTAGTTGTAGTTAGACATCTTGATTTTCCATTTTATTAGTCTGCTTTATAAAAAATGTTTTTTCTTTGTAGTGACAGTGTGTTGCATTTGTAGTATTCTGCTTTTCTTGTGTGCACATGCTAAAGCTAGTGTTTCTTGGAAAATAAATCTGGCCAAGCACTTAAGAAATAAACAAAGCACTACGCTAATAGCATTTTGGGGCTTTCAGCAAGAACATGACCACTGTAGTTTACCTTGTACTTTTGAGCATCAGCACTTTAAACTTCCTTATTCACTCAAGATTTTTTTTTTCCACTCTGAGACAATCTATCTACCAAATTATAAACAACATGACTTTAAGCATTATAGATAAAATATATTCGGTAGAGCTGTAAGATAATATATTCAGATGAGGTAGCTTTGTTATGTCTGATTTGTTTCATTTTATCTTGCATAATGACTGCTTTCTATAAATACAACTGGATAGATATGTTTGTTTTAAAGATTAATCTTGATTTATTTACTTTGTGTTGTGTAAAAATCATGTTCCAAGTGTTGAAAATCTTCCCTGCACTCTGAAACTATTTGCTGAACAAAACACTGCTTGTGTTTTAGCCAGATCCGAACTTGCTTGTTAATACCTGGATTCAAGACTCAACAGGATGGAGGATTTTTTTCAAATGCAACTTTATTACATCTTTGAGATTTCTGAAAATAGTGAAGAGCTCAGAGATTAGAGAGAATTCTGATGACTAATTTTACTAGTCATAACAAAACTTGGCCCTAAATCTAAATATGCTAATGCTGTATTCCATCACAAGAAATTTCTAAAAAATAATCTAGTGCTGACTTTATCACAGTTCCATATCTTGGAAGAAAGATACTCTGTTGGTTTGTGGTCTTTTTTTTTTCTTCCTTTCAAAAAGAAAAATCAGCGTCTGAAGTGGAATTTTTTTCAGTGACATATGAATTCACAATTTTTATACATTGGTTTGGATGTCAGTTGGCGTCATGCTCACTTTCAATTTTTTTTGTGTTGTGAACTTCAACAATAGGTATTGGCCACGCGGTTTAATTTAGTCTTTTTTTTTTATATATAAAACTGGTGTTTGTTGTATTTTTCTCCAAAATCATGACAGATGTTGAGGATGAGCCAGATAGTACTTCTGAAATCTCTGCAGATTAAGTTGAAACACATAGCAGCAGACAGTATGAGGAGCTAGAGATGGATTTTAAATTATTGGGGTTGGATGATGATAAAAATCTCTCACTTTTTATTGCCCTTTTTGTCATAATAAGCTGAAATGCATCGGTTTCCCCTTATCCCCAAGCATAATTGTAAACATTGGTGTGAAGTTGACTTTGTTCTTCACTCCTTTCTCAGAGCTGAGTCATGTTTAGATGCTCTTTCTTCTTTTCAGTGCAGAGTACGTTTTAAAAGATATATGTTGGGGAAAAAATACAAGACAGCTTGCTACAAGTTTTTCTTTTTGAAATGTAAAACTTAAGGCTGGATTAAAAAGTACTCTATCCAAAAGGAAGTAATTTTTTAAATCTAAAAGTGTAATGTAATTTATTGGTTATTTACCTTTCAAAATTCTTACTGTTGTTCAATTTTTTCGTTGTTCAGTGTTCTCTCAAAGGTAACATCTAAAGCAACCATTGTTGTTAGTCATTCTAGGATGATTTTTAATGAACAACTTAAATTTTTATAACACAAACCCCAATGGAGTTTTTAGTCCTGTTTATTTTTAATAGGAATTTTATATTCAGTAAAGCCAGAAACAAATTCATCACAGTCGAGCGGGCTGCAGAATTATTTTTGAGAGCTTCACCTTTAATTTAAGGTAGCCTTCATGTTTATAGCAGCCTCTTTTATAGTAGCATCAGGTTACTAGGGGATTTTGAGAGTCTGGAATAGAATAATAGAAAGACATCACGTAGGCCTCTTATATCATTCTCTGGAAATCACACTGGCAAAAAAAAAAAACAATTAATTTGAAAATAGACAGCATCATCAGATATTTAAGTGTAATTTTTCCCAATTATGAATGATACAAGATTTTGTAGCCACAAAGAAGTGTGATTTCATTTATCTCAGTGCCTGGGACAAGCACTCAGAAATACTAATGCTTTTGATATTTTTTTTCCGTGTTTGGAGTACCCCCCCTTACACCACATGCATTCTGGAAATATGGGAAATGTGCTTGAGGCTTAGGCTTGATGTGTTCATTTTCATCCTCTCTGCCTGTCTGAATCTCGTCATCTGTTAGAAGAGGCGTTGTATAGGCTTTGAGGCGATAGTGTTTTTACAGAGCACTTAGAGATTTGCTTATTTGCTAAATGTCAGGAAGTTCTTGTGTATATACAGCTGGAGCTGTGACTTGCACATGGTGTGGTGAAGGGACCTGTTGGCTCAGGTAAGCGCCTCATTGTCATGTTTCCGCTTAGACCTGTTTAAGGTTTAAAAAGGAGATATTTCCATCCAGTTGTTTCATGTAGAACTCAGACCAGAACAGACCTAGCAAATCAACCGTCTATAGTACTGCATTTTGTGCAAAATGTACCCACATGAATACTAAAACTTTTTGAAAGTGTATGAAGTCACAGGGGCAATCTTTTCTATATAACACTTTGTTTAAGGGGCTTGTTAATATTTAATTAACCCTGTCATATTAGGATACTGATGTAAAGCTGCAGCTGCAACTATGTGTCAGTACTGATCCTCATTAAAAATGCAGTGCTTTTACTTGGGGAAAAGAAAGCAGGGAAAAAGTAGTTTTAAATTTCCTATACAACCAATTGCATCATACAGATTACATGATGATTATAGTCAAATAATGGCTTTTGATGTTTTTAAACAAAGAGCAGTACCCTAATTTGCACGCAGTGTAGTAAAAGGGGATGCAAACTGATTTGGGATTTCTTGCTACTAGTGAATTAAACGTACCTTAGTAATTTAAACTAGTTTTTTTTGTTGTCGTTGTTGGTTTTTTTTTTTTTTTTTTTTTTTCCTAAATGACTTTTCATGGACCTTTGGTCCAGTAATCAAGCTGAAATATATTACTTCAGATATAACCTCTTAGCCACCGAGCTACATAGGGTGCTGTTCAGGTCTGGTATAACAACTCTGTTGGAAAGCTTTACTCCACAATTTGCTGGAAATTTACTATGAGGCAGTTTCTGTCACATCTGAGATTTTTTACTGGTTTTCAAAAAAAAAAAAAAAGTCAAAATAGAGATGAAAATAGATCACACTTTGCAGTTACGTGTTACACCAATTATATTCCTTAGAACAGAGATATAATTAACAGTCAGACTATATTTAATGGTTATTAAATTGAATGGCCATAGTTAAGTCTAATGCTATCATAAATTTCAGATGCTTTAATTTGTTTGCATTCTGCAGTGAAATTCTTAGCAATACTACATTGCTGAGCAATACTTTCCAGATAGGGGCATCTTTGGTTTTAATCTTTGGTTTTATTATTTTGTCTGACCTTCTGATAGACTTCAGTGGTGCTTTCAGGTGCTTCAAGGATTTTCTAGCTTTGTTATTTAAACAAACTGCCTGATTTCATTCTGTAAGAGGACAATTTGTTCGCACAATCAGAAGGCTACCTACAGACACTGTTAGGTCATCTACGGTATTTTACTCCATGATATCACACATTTTAATCTTAGAAATTAGGCAGATCCAAAGCAACTTAATTATTGTTGCATATTGACAGAAGGGAATTGCATAGAATAAAGAGGATCTTAATATGGTTTTTTTTTCATGAATTCCATAAGGAGATTTATTCTTTCATGAATAAATTTCCTAGAATACTTGACTGTCAGATAGGTCTATCGCGTCATTCTTTAATGTTTTTCTGTTTTGCATAATACTAACTTTCTGGGTTTTTCTCTTTGAAGTAGTCATAACTTTCAAGCGTTTCCCATCTGTTGTCCTTTAGCCGAAGTATGTTTGATTTAACAATATTTTGCTCTTATAATTTATACTTTCAGTGGTTTGGGTTGCTCCTCTTTTTCACAGTTCCCTTTGTATTAAAATCCAGAAAAGATTATTTTATGAAAAGTCTCTGTCATCAAAACAATATAAAAAGTATCATTGGTATCTTGTGATCAGCAAACTGAACTTTGGCTCCCAAATTTTTATTAGGGTCTGCAAAGGACTATCTTGAAAAAGCCATAAATGTCTCATTTACTTCCCTTTCAGGATTTCTTTTATTTTATTCATAACGACGTTGCTTAAGTACAACTGGTTTTATGATGTGCTTTGTTTTGCTTCTCAGAATTAGCTGTTAAAATTGAGTTGTGTAGGTTGCCCTGTTAATAATGTTGCTCTAAGAACAGATTATTTTGAGAGCCCTTTAGCTAATTCTCCTTTGGTCTATCTTTTATTTCACTATATATATATATGCTGCCAAATATCCTCTACATTACTGGCCGATGTTTTGACACAATCTCAGTCTTCCCTTTTCATCTGTGTACCCTGGTTTTATGCCTGGCACCCAGTCAAAGAGGAAGCAATGGTGAGCTGCCACTGGATGATTGAGGGTCCTGTCTGCAGATGCAGGCCACAGACTACTCCCGATTTGAATTTATTCCTCTACAGTCTGAAAGACAGAGGGAATGGTTGGGAAAGCTTTTTTTTCAGGAGGTGTCTCTAACAGACTGGGTGAGTTTCTTGGAGCTTGTAAAATACATTAAGGAAGTATGAAAAGGAATATCAGGCAAAGTTGGAGAGAACACTTTTGGCCTCCTTTTGTGTTGCTCTGCATGAAAGCTTCATCTTTGGAAATTATGTATGAAAAACTAGTACATCATCTTTTCAGAAATTGAAAAATTATCCTTCCCCCCCACCCCCACCATGCAAAATCCAACGAAAAGCATCTTTGTTTTTCTTGATGTAGCCTCTCTAAACATAAAACTCGAGTTTTATGTTTCTGCACTGATTTTAAGCACAATATCTCTATTAAATTAATATTTAAATAGGTAGGCATATTTATTCAGTTTGAGCTTTAGATTTAATTCCAAAATGGCAAAATTCTGAAATGATAAGTTTTTAATGTTCAGGAGACTTGTATAGTATAATTTTTACAGCTTAGCTAGACGCTCTAATAATCTGCATTTCTTTTTCCCTACCTTTTGAACATACAAAATAAGTAGTACCTATTTAAAAAGTTCCTTCAGCATATATTGAAAAGAGGCAATCATCACCTTTATGCTCTGATGTTAACATGAAATATTCTCGCCTCATTATTTTCCAATCACAATTTTTTTTTTCAACATGCAAATGTCCAAAACTTGCTGAGGATGTCAGACTCAAGTGAGACTCAGGTTCCTCCTTCACGACATTTGTATTCAAAGACGACATATGGCAAACAAGTATTTGTTGCTGGCAGAAAAGAGATATGGCAAGGGCAGTCTGTCATGCAGTGAGTGACTCGGTATGCAGATCTTGATGTTTTCACAAACTTTGCTTCCAGTGTCTCATTGATACAAAAATATAAGTATAGTCTTGAAGAAATAAAAGTTTTCCCATGAAAAACAAAACTTGAAGATGAGAAAGGAAGAAGTTTTAGGAAGTATTTTACATAGTTTCTTGTGTAAGGGCACGGATGAAGATGTACTGAAAGCATAGATAAGCTGCAAGCAAGCATTTGAAGGAAATACTTTCAGCTGAAAATGCATGTAAGGTGCAGAGCCTACATATTTAAAACAATTCCCCAAAAGTGCAAATTTGCAGACTGCAATGATACCCTAGAAAAAGCTGACAGAAAGAAGGAAACGTGAAACAGCTGAGAGAAATTTTAAATGACCTCTACATGTACAGGGCTGATCATCAGTCAGCAAGGAGTCTTTTGGCTTTGAGTCTCACAGAGTAAAGCAAAATGCTGTTTATGAAAGTGAGTGCATTTATTTTTGTGAGAGATAGAATAATTTGTGTAGCATACTCTGGTATCTGTAGATTTCTTCAGTGAACAGGTTGTGTTGGATAGTATTCTTTGATTATTTATTCTCATTGGCCAGTACATAGAATATTCTGTTCTGATTGTGAGCATTGCAACAGAAGATTTCTGTCTATGTTTGTGTTCCTGTATGTGCTCAAACGTTCCCTTGTTCCCTGCTGCGGTGGTTTTTGGTAATGTTGAATGATCATTTTTTTTTTTTTTTTTAATCTATATATATATTCAAGTACTTCTAGCAGGTTTTGTGACCCATCTAAAGGTGGGATGAAGGTGAACAGAGAGAAGGATCTAATATAGATCAGTAATACAGGGTAGTATGTTATCTTCTAACTTGAAAAAGAAGAGGATTTCAGCAGAGGAAGAGATTGTAGGATTTTGTTTTAGTGTTACAGCAAGATTTGAAAATTACTTCAGGTTGGTGAGACTGAGTAGAGGAGATACTGTGGTATTGACTGCAGCAAAAAATGATCTAAGCTGGGCAACTTTTAGGAACAAAAATTGAGTGTGATAGGGCTATGCTTTGCTTCAGATGATGCAGTGCCATTCTGCACAAAGTGTAGAAGAAGCACTGAAAAATAAAATCATGAGATTTTATTTTGGAGACTGTATTAGGGGTTGTTAATTCAAGGTTTATTCTGAGGAGATAAGAAACAACACATTTTTCTGATAGTAAGTGAATAAATTCCTTCCTACATATATAACATAGAAGGCTTTTCCCTCCCCTTTTTTGGCAGTGTTAGTTTGCAAAGATAAGTGTACTTAAAACTGAGAAATTTCTCTTGAAGAAATGCTTGAGTGCTTCAAGGGAGATGGAAGTTATCCAATGTGACAGGTTGGTGAGTTGGAAAGTGCCCAGATAGCTGGCTCATAGCATAAAATTTCACTGCTGTTTCTCCTATAAATCTGGTATTCAACTATTTTCTTGTTCATTGAAAAAATATTTGGAAGTACTTGATTTTAGTGTAAGAGTGTGTGCATACATACTACACCTTAAATTACTGTAAATTGGCATACAGCCTTTATAAAATGTTAATGTATCTTTATCTGTAGGTAGATGTAGATATATAGATAGCCTGTGCATAGGCAGACATGCAGCTCTGAGAGTGTGCTGCTTTGCAGGCCTCCACTGTTTGGTTCTAGCCATACTTGTTAATGAAATTTATCTTTTGATTTTTTTTTTCTTTAGTTGTGTAGTAATAACAAGTAGGCCAACAACCAAACAACATATTTGCTGAGTAGCAAACTAAAATCTAGATTTACATGGTTTCTGGAGTGACAGTTTCTCTTTTCCCTACCTTTTCTTGTGTGTCTTTGTGTGTCTTTAAGCCTGCTGTGGAAAGTTTGTGGTTTTGGCACCTTTCTCCTGGTATGTTAACTGGTATGTTAACTGAAACTTTTGAGTTCTGTCTGTTCTTCCTTCAGATGTCAGCTGTTCGTATATTATTACCAAAAGATTCTTTTCCATATCTCTTGATTACGTGACTATTATCTATTTCCATATCTCTTGATTGTTATTCTGGGGGGGGAGGGGGGGGAACGACACACGACATACTTCAGTCCTATTTCATGTCCTGTGTTGGTTCAACTAGCAGAGCATCAAACTAAAGATAGCAACATCATAAAATGTCATATGTTCATTGTCTGAATTTTTGGGCTTGTTTATTCAAAATCTTAGTGCTGGTGAGGAAAAAGAGACCGAGAGTATGTATTTACTCTTTCCACTTTCTGGAAGGTTACACTTCCTTCGTGTCTGTGCTGAACTTCTTCCTTTACAGTGTTTAACACCTGTTTATTTCTGAAGGTAGATAGTCTACATCTTTTCTAGACAGAAGGAGAAGAAGCCTAACCTATCTCAAGTGACTTATGATGATTTTGTAATGTAATCTCTTCCTGTCATCGCACTGGATCTTGTTTAGTACCACAGCAACAAAAAGTGATGGAGTTTGTTCTTATGCTATACAAATATTTTCATTAGAGAACTCATTTTTTCTTTTGAGTGCTTGGCTCACATGGATGCTTTCAGGGAATCCTTTGATATGAGAATCTTGTGTTATGCAGAAGCCTGTATTCTTTATATGTCATCTGTAACATGCAGCATTAGGTTTCAGCTTTTAAAATGGATCAACATGTAGTTGATAAGGTAAGCATTCAACTGAAGCCCCATCTGCATAGAGGAGATTAACAATAAGGACCATGTTTGTGATTGTGAAGTATATCCATTTAGTTTAACTTGGACAAAGTTTTATTCAAATTTCAATTCTATTTCACTGCATACTGAAAATAGGTATCTTTGGTTTTGATCATACTGATTTGGACAAACAAAAAAAACATTATTCCCCTGTTGGAATTATTTTATCCTCCTGTACATAAAGCTTCTTTTTTGAAAAAGAAACATTATCTTTGCCTAGACTTGCATACACTGAGTATGACTTTTATGTCTTTGTGACCTGTAGAACCCTAAAATATGAATGTATATGCTCCTATAACACTAGCAGAACAGTATTGCATGCTTTGTTAAATTTCGATTAATAAAAGGTTATGAGGTTTGTGTGACCTTGAGAAAATTAACATATGCAGTATGCAAGAAGAAGTATGTAACAAAAAAGAATATGCCATCTTCTGTAAAATAAAAATCTGTGGAGTTTTTACAAAACACTGCTGTTTTCATTGCTGTACTTCTGGGTTTTGAAAACATCATGTTATCTTACATCTGCAGTACCTATATATATTGGGATCACGTAGTAACATGACACTCTGTGCCCCAAGTTGTGTAATTTTTCATTGTGTGTATTTATAAATAATGTTGGTCAATATAACATATCATTTGATAATTGAAGACAATTTTGCTTTTTCTCTTAAATGGGTTGTTTGGTATAGCACAGGGCTCTACATGGGAATACAGGAATATTGGATTAAGTCCTAATACTTAATACTGTTTAAAAAGGGGGGGTAACTACTTGAACAAGTGAAGTTAAGCAAGTTAAGCCTGCCTGAAAGGTTGAGCCTTACTTCTTCCTGCAGCGTTCCTGATGGATCTGATAATATGATTTTAGGTCAGAAATGGCTCTTAATGGACCTGTTGAGAGTGTAGCTAGAAGAACTGTAACTTGTCTTCTTTTGTCCAGTGAAGACTGGAAGATACTAGGAACAGAGAGAAGTCTAGTGTTAGGGCTATATGTGCAATGTGGAGAAAATCATGGATGTGCTATCTTTGTTCCGTGTCTCGTGTTAGTTTTCCTTGTTAAACTGGATGTGCAAACTTATTAGAGGGGATGCTGTTATTCAGAAAAGGGTATTTTAGGTGTACATACTTTCATTTTCCAGGCAGATTGTTTTGAATTCCTCAAGTAAGAAGTTACTGTATTAGGTGCTTTTTAAAACTCTTATATCCATGCATGTCTTAGTACTGGAAAGAATGTTTCTTCAGTTCCTTTCCATTTGGAGGGTGATAAGTTCTTCCTATTCGAGTTGTTGGGTGACTATGAAAAGGAAGAGTACAGAGGTAACACTATATTTGTACATTAAGCATTGTTTCCCTTTTCAACTATGCATATGTGGGATGTATATATGAGAATTAAATTCCAGGAAAAAAGACTATTTCTAACCTAAGCCATTTAAAAAGAGAAGTTGCTGAAGACTGACTTCTGCACTTGAGTTGTTCCCATCATTGCAGTATTTGCTTACTTTCAGAAAACCAACTCTGGGCAGTCAACTTGGTGCAGTTACTTCGCTTTCAGTTGGTTTCTGTATTACTGTGGGGTTGGTTGTTGTTGTTTTTCCAGTTAATTTGTCACTTCAAAGAGTGATGTGGCAACGCAGACTCAAAAAAATATTTAGTAAGACATTAACTAGAGATGCAGAACAGGAGATTGCAAGTGTTGTGCTTTATTGGGACATTCTTCAGAATGTCCATAACTTTAAAATAATAATAATAATAATAATAATAATTAAAAAAAAAAAGTAAATAAATTCTGGCCACTTCAGGATGTTGAGTATTCAGTTAATGCAAGGAGGAGTCAACAGATACTCTCAATTATATCACAAACCTTCTAGCAGGTGTTGGGAGACAGTAAGAGAAGAAACATGCTGAAGTGCATTCTCCCATGGCTTCTGGGTTTTCTGTGGAAATAGAGAAACTGGTGTGGAAAGCTTGTGCCAAATCTCATCGTGGTAACAGGGCTGGAATTTAAAATTTGCATCTTATAGCTTTTTCACCTGTACTCCTTCCAGCCAGTGGATGACATCAGAAATGAAAGTGGCAGCACATTTTGCTCTCCAGTAATGCATTTTTTGTGTACTAGGCTGAATATACTTTGCTCTATCTCTTTCCAACTTCTGGTTCTGAAAAAAATATTTTCTATGTGAGGGAATTGAATTATGGCAGTTAAGAGACTGGATTACCAGAAAATGGCTGGCAGTAACTGCTGGAGAGATTGAAATTATGCTTATTGGCTTTGGCAGGATATATGCAGAGAAAGAGACATTTCCTGTAAGCTCCCTGTTTTTGTTGCAAAAAGCTGCAGGTGGAGAAAGAATCTAGGTTGAGATATAATGAGCTGGGAACTCCTGAGAAAATCTGTTATCTATAATGATCATGGCTGCTTTTCGATACCAGAGCAACCTTTTCTCAAGTTTGATCCTGCTATAGTGTAGTCTGCTAAGACAACCTAAAGAACTGGCATGCCTTTTCTTTCAATTTTTGCAAAATGAAGCAGTGATATAATTGTCAATTGGACTGGTAGTTGAGGTTCTTGTATAAATTCTGTTTCATTTCATCCCCAAGCTATCATAAACCAGAATTATCCATTCGTGAGAGGGACTGTTGAGAAGAGTAGAGAAAGAGCAAAACCTTTGTTGATTATTTCTATCTGCTATGAGTCATTTTACCTCAAGATACACCAATCGGCTGATGTTGACAAGTTCAGTGACATGTACGTTGACAGATTCCAGTTGAATACATAAGAAGTATGTGATGAAGTAAAGTCTTTGGGCTTGCTTGTTCATTTGCTTTACAGTCATGTTTTCAGTTTTGTACAGCTGGTATCCTCAATTTTCTGTGATTTTTATTCTGTCATTTTATCATCAGTTTTAGTCCTGTGTATTCTAACGTCCTGTGTATGGTGCAATGTTGCTTGTGAGGTGCACAAATTATGCAGGGCACGTGCCTTTAAAAATAAATTGTAGCATTTAAAAATAAATTGCAGTTATTGCCTGGCTACCTTTTCTAAAAGTAGAGATAAGTTGTTTTCCAGATGTTTCACTATGTGTGAGGAGATGATTAGAAAATAAAATACTTGAGATAATTATTTGCAGCCTTGAAAGTACAAATGTACAATTGCTCTCTGTGCTTTCCAGCACTCCCAGTGTTAGGAGCCCCGGGCACTGAATGTAAGCTTCTCTGCAACCCAGTTTGCTAGAGGTAGCAATTCTAAATTATAGCATTATTGCCACGTGTAGCATTATTTCAATATATTTATGGCTTAAAATTGTTCTTTCTTCAAAGCGGTAGGATGGCAAATCAATCAAGTTTGGTCCCACTGGGGTAAGACAAACCAGTGGATGATTTGTTTTTCATACTTGATTCAAATAGTATTCTTTTATCTTTTTTTGATTATTGCTGACTCAAGTAATGAGATTTTAAAATTGTCTCAGTAGTAACATGTTGGGAGTGTTCAAAAATAACTACTTTTCCCCTTGATATTTAGAAGGAATATATACTTATCTTTATCCAAAACTTGTTTATTTGTGAATATAGTAAGTTGGAAAAGTCCAAGTTACATAGGGACTGGACATTTAGCTGGTACCCAAATGCCCATAAGGACTGAAGTGCTGAGGGTGACAAGTTAAAATATATAAAAATATATACCAGGAGGATGAATTTATAGGTTTTCTATCTGCTTTGCACTTCTGTTTGTGAACTAATTTGTTTGGTGCATTCAGTTCCAAATCTCGATAGTTTTTGTTAAATCTCTCAATATTAGTTTTCAAATGTCAATGTAAATAAAATGGGACTCTGAGGTTATTAGAGGATTTTACTGAGATGTCTGAGTGTTGTAAAGATAAAGGGTGAGGCTTAGTAACTATGGTTTTTTCAGCCTGCCACATACTATGTGTATAGAAACAGGAGGAAGAAAATGTTACGGAGTTGCATAATCTTAGGAGGATAAAGGGCAGCAAAATCATGAGGTGTTTCTGGTGCATATAATGAGATAATAAATTCCATATCATATTTAAGAGGAAGACAATACGATGACAGGGAAAAAAGTGAGATGATACTTTAGCATGTATTTTGTGAAGGCATTTGGAATCAACCAGACCTTATGCCTAGCCTGTTTTGAATGGCTTTCAGAAGGGAGAGCTGCAATAATGTGGTTAAAAATCATGGAAGTGTAGATGACCATTTCATTGTCCTCTTGCTTATGGTTAACCTGGATGCATTTAGAGGTGACAGAACAGAAAGGATGATAGGTCATAATCTACTGATGTGGTCACTAAAGGAAAAAATTAAAACCTACAAACACAGCAAGGTTTCTGAACCTTGCTGCAGAAATAAGTATGCTGTTTCTCTGGGCAACATAATGTCCCAGTGATGTTGAAGGGAAAAAAAAAAAAAAAAAGCTATTTCTTTGCCTTTTATCAGATAGCTTGTAACTGCCTTTCTAACTTGTATGGACTCAAATTTTGGTTTTAGCTAACAAAGTTATTATTGGAGTAGTTAATTATTGATAATCATCTCTGCAATACATCTTTGCTGTCCTGAATTGCGTGGCACTTGCTTGCCTTTCAGTGTTGTTTGTTTTGTGATTCAATCTTTACTCAGGCTGGCATTTTAAAGGTGTCCAGGAGTTGGGGAAATTGAAATAAACATACTCAAAAACCATACAGAAGTAAGCATCCTCAAAAATATCTTGTAGCCTGAAGATTGTTTTCCACATGGGAAAGCTGTAAACTTCAAAGGATACTGAAAGATAGTATATATCTAGTAGACTTAACAAATAGAGAACATGTTCCTTGTATTTTGTGAAGTGTGTGAAATCCTTAAAAAAAAAAAAATTCTGTAAGTTAATCACCATAAGTAATTGCCTTAAAACCAATTTCCTTGTGCTTTCTGATACTCCTCTAAGCACAAGAATACAGAATGGCCCATGCAATGGGTGTTTTACGTGATTGTAGCATCTGTAGTGATTTTGAAAATAAAACAGCAGGCTGTGCACAAAAGTGGCTGCATCACCTGTAATATGGCCTGCCCTACTTTGGTGACTCTGGAAAAAAGAACCCTTTCTTCTATTTTGTATCCTAGGATGTCTTCCTGGGGCCTGTTATTGTGACATCTGTAATTTCATAGAAGTTATTTCCTTTCTTCCTTAAGCCTTACAAGCAGTATATTGCCTTAGTTACTCTGTGGTGAGGTTATTTTCACAAAATTGTACTGTTTTTTATTTTATTGTAAAAGGGCTCTGTGGGTATAGCTTCAGGTGTTACTTGAATAAGTAGAAGTCTGATTAAGTGATTTTTTACAAATGTATTCCTGAAGTATTAACAAGTAAATAAATCAGAGTGCATAGTGTGTGTTTTGTCTTAGTTCAGATATGAGTGGGCATGTAGTTTTTCCAATGTTTTGTGGGTCAAGTTGAACAAGAAACCAAGTTAATATCTTGCCACAAAACTTGGCAAGGCAGGCAACCTAAAATCTGTTAGAGAAGGTTCGGTTATCTTATACTGTTAGCAAAAATATTTAGGTACACGTTTCAGTTTTCTTTCGTTTGTTCTTTATGTATCATAAAAATAAAAACTTACTTGAAAAATATTTTTTGATAGAACCCACAAAAATGTTGCTGTGTTTAATCTGTCAATATTGCTACATTGTTCTCCTAACTACAAGTCCAGAAAAAATGTAAAAGGTAGGAATGTCTAACTGGCAGTCTAGAGGCATGTATATCCTTATAAAATGGTAACGACGTAGTTCAGTGGGAATTGTGTGTTCACACATCCTCTCATTTTTATTTTTTTCTGATTTCATATTGTGATAGAGATGTCTGTGTTCCTAGGTACTATTTGTTTCATAGGTAGCTCTCAGAAGACTGTAGGGTTCTCATATTTGCGTCTGGTGCAATAATTAACATTTCCCTATCTGTCATCAGACCATGCAGACTTCTCATACATTTTGCATGTCCCCATTTTACTAAATATGCTTGTACATTTAGGTTGTTTCCTCACTTAGTTTGTCATGAATTGCTGATGTGCCCCAAACCAGTTAGCGAGCACCAGTAGCAAGGAGGGAGAGCTGGCAACAGAACAACACTTGTAAACAAGTTGGGTTTTTTGGCAGTTGCCAGTAATAGCCAGTCTAAACTACTCTGCAAGCCCACTGTCTTTGTGCTACGTATTTCTTTTCTTCAGTTTTCTAGAACATAGCCCACGTTCCACTACAGAATCTCCTCCCTACCCAGTTCTTTAAAATTCTGAATAATGTGTTCTTGAGTTCAATAGAATGCAAGTTCTTTTTCTTTCTCCTCCAAAATCTTGATGACTATTACATTGATTTCCTGTTTTCATGCTTGATTACTCTGTTCTTCCGGAGCATCTGTGACTTTAGATGAACAAACTACTAAGTCCAACCTAATGTCCTGGAACTGTCTAATTGCTGCACTTTCATTTAGAATTTTATGTTTTTTTTTTTTTTTTTTTTTTTTTTTTTTTTTGTCTCTTCTCCCAAGCACGAAATGATAAGACAAGAGGAAATAGCCTTAAGTTGTGCCAGGAGAAGTTTAAGTTGGCTGTTAGGAAAAATTTCTTCACTGAAAAGGTTATGAAGTAATGGGACAGGCTGCCCAGGGAAGCAGTTGAGTCACCATCCCTAAAGGTCTTCAAAAATTGTGTAGATGTAGAGCTTAGTGACATGGTTTAATGGTGGACTTGGCAGTGCTATGTGAAAGGATGGACAAGATGATCTTAGAGGACTTTTCCAACCTGAATGATTCCATGATTCTGTGATAATCTGGAAGGAGTAAGGGAGCTCCAACACTGTTCCTGTGTTTCAAATTTGCTCTGTCCCTACTGGTTTATCCATTAGGTGTCCAAAATATATATGATGTTCTTTCTCCTGTTTGGTTCTAAATTGGTTTTTGTCATTATATTTTGTATAAATTATTTGTAATTATTTGCCCAAAATTTAGTTAATTGTTTAAATGTTTGCAGTGTATAGCACTCTCATATGTCAGGGCATTGTACCAAAGAGAAATCAAATAAAAGTTGCATTATCTCACATGACTACATTACAATTAGAAAAAAGAAAATGGCTTTGGCATAGTAGTTAAGGGAAAGAAGTTGCAAGAAATTCTATTGAAAATGCTGCTTAGCATATTGTTTTGTTGTTTTTTCCCACCCCATTTTTTAATCCTCTACAATGTTGAATTCCTGATGCTAACCTTTGCAGTCTAGAAAGTTCTGTTTTAAGCTATAGAATATTAGCAGTATCCTTAAAAATAAAAGCAGCAGAAGAAACTTTTTTTCTTCATAATAAAACATGCCTTGAAAATTGATAATCCATGGGAAATTTGATTCTGGTCCCTTTTGTAGTTAAGACCATTAGATTCACCACTAGCTTTCAAAACTCAGTTCTTCCTATTGTAAAGTTGCAACTGTAGTTGAAAGGGCTTTGTGTGACTTGGAGCCATGCAGTAGATCACAAGATACAGGCTTAGGAAGAAATAACGTAGCATTCAGCTCAAGGAGTTTATGCTAACTTAAAAGAGAAAAGAATCTGGATTAGTTCATAAAGCATACCATAATTATGTCCTCAGGAGATAAGTTCTCTTAAAGTATCTCAAATTCTTTTGAATATGTGATGGTATAGCATCTGTCAAGTACATCTTCTGTAATTCATAATTCTAAGAGTTTTTTGTATTCTATATTCATTACTGAATTAAAATGACAAAATTACTCGCTTCAGAAACAGGTCCCTTTGTATCATCTCAAAGTACTGGTATACTGACTGACTGTATATACCATGACCTAGTAAGTTTTTATGAACAGTCTCAGCAGTGTAGTGCTGAAACTGCTGTTAAAGCTAATAGTATTAATAATTAAGAAGTAATTAATATAGAAATGTTATTAGTGGAGGTGTAGATCACATTAGTTCAAATCATAATGCTTTTTTTTTGGATGTTTTGTTAGATATACACTGTTTCCACACCTTCTCTATTACAGCAACCAATCATAAAAACAAGAGCCTTGTAAAACTGCTTAGGAGATACATGCAGAAAATATCAGAGGCATAACAAATTATATTTTTCTTTGGCACTCTGATTCATTGATAAGACTGCTTATATATGGGTGTGATTTTAACTGTGCTTTCTGCTGGGAATGCAATTCCATCAGCTCTGCCAGCTGGTGTTACCCAGTATACATCTACACTCCTAGCTTTTCTGTTTGATTGGCTCGAGAGTGTTAGTGCCCTGGTTTGTCAGCAAGAGAGTCTATTTAGGTGAGATCCTAGTTTAATGATTAGGAAAAATCAAACAGTCACCACAAACACCCTTGAATATTTGGAGAGTAAAGCAACCCAGAGAAAGAAGTGTTGCTGGTGTATGGTTGTCATTCTGTGAAGACATTCATATGGTCAGGTATCAAGGCAGCACAAGCTATTTTGATATGCGTGTGTGCTAAAATGCTGTGAAGTTTGAAAATGAGCTTCTGTTTGGAAGACCTGTTGTAACATAGTGCTGTTCTATCTATACTCACCATTTATTCTGATTAGGATTTGTATATATATATATATATTTCTGACAGATTAATTTCAGAGTGAGGATATCATTTATTGTCAGAAGGATTTCCTTCCAAGATAGCAGAGGTGTTGCCTCTGAGTATAGTAATGTGTTTCAAAAAACCAAGCACCAATATAAGTATAAGCTGCAGCTTCTTGGAATTCTGTCTGCTTTTCTGTGAATTCACTGGCAAAATTTCTGTTCCAGCTTCGGAGAGCTGCTTTTGAAGCAAATTTAGAAGTTTACTGCCCAGATACAGTTTTAGAAGTGTGAACTAAGCTTTGGTCCCTCAACACCAGAGGTGACAAAAGTAATTTATTAAAAATAAATTTCAACCATTTGTTAAATGTAACATTTGTCTTAAGAAAAATGGTGTTCCTGGTAGAATTTACACTGTTGACTTGGTGCCTAGCACAGTGAATATGGTACGTTTTCTCTCCTGTGTTTCTGCAAGAGAGCACTTTATGTATGTGTTTATATACATATGACATGTATTTATATAGATACGACCCATTTATATATTCACTGTGTAGGTTAAAAAATTTTTGTTCTATTGTGTGTGTATTTTTTTGTTTGTTTGTTATGGTTTGGTTGATTTTTTTTTTTTTTTTTTTTTAAGGCAGGCTCTTTGTGAAAGATAGCTTTAATGGAACACATTAAAAGTTCTCCCTTTAGTCAATGTGTATTTGCAGGGCATACTGGGCATGCCTTTTGTTCACCTTCTGTTTACCACAAAGTGGAATAGGCCACAGTTAGACAGCTTTCAACCTACAACAACATCAGTCAAAATGAGTTTAAATATGTAGGTAAAGACAAATGTTTCTTACTTAAATTAAACTATAAATAGTATTATAACTTTCAATTTCTAATCTAGTTTTATTATTCATTTAACAAAATTAAACCAGTTACCAGAGTATCAATGCAATATTCTTAATTTGAAAAGAGACAAATGACAATTGGCGCTGCCAAATTAAAATCACTTTGGCATTAGTGTGCATTTAAAATATCAGAAACAAGTACCAGGCTCCTCACAAAAAACAAACAAACAAACAAAAAACAACAAACTGAATTTATCTGAGTGTTTCAGCTGCTAAAAATAAATAAATAAATAAATAAATAAATAAATTTAAATTTCTCAATGACTTGGATCTTATTGGCTGGCTTAGCGCTGTGTAAATAAATAATAGTACTAGAAATTACAAAGGCAGCCTATGACCTGGCAAAAGGGTTACCCAGCCAGGCAAGGTATTGCTGGTTTTAATCTCAGCCTAAGAGATGGCCGAATATTGGTGTCTGCAAATGTTTCATTACTGGTTTGCATGTACCTTGATAAAATAAAAAAAATATTCTTCAAAGGGAATGTATGGTGCTAAACAGACTTAAGGATTTTTCCATGAATGTCTTCAGGATTTGTTGAGATTCTCATGGCCTTTTGACAAAACCCATTGTGCTTTGGAAGCTCAGTTGCAGCTGTGCTGTTGCTTTAATAGATGTGGTTAAAAAATCTTACATAAATGACACAAGTATGTATTGGTGGATTTCTTACATATTTGCTATTTAGTAATCCTAAATGTATGCAACTGATAGATTTGTTAGTTTAAGGGATGAAGGTTGTTGCAGAAGTTTTTTATTGAGCTTGATTTTCTCTGTAAAACAAATTTTAAACAAGAGGAAAGTTTCTGAAGCTCTATGTGTAACTTTTATGATAAAGCATTGTTTTGACAATCCAGAAATGTATTATATTACTCTCATCTGTGATTGTGCATTTGCGTTTTTTAATTTAATTTTTTTGTTCTTGTCTTCAGTAAGTGCAGCTGAAAGGGAACAAAATCAATTAAAGGGTGACTGAGTTCTGGGAACAGAGGAGGTGGCTCTATTTTGTTTTAAAGATGTGAATCAGCAGTGAAGACATTTGTCTTCCCCATATGCATAGATTTAAAATATACAGCTTAGAAATAAAAGAAGCTGTACACTTTAACTTTTTACGTATGTAAGGAATAGAGTGAATTCAAGCCATTTCTTTTAGACCCAGTTGTCAATCTCCACTGTAGTCAGTATGTTTTGTTTTGTAGTCCTATATACCTGTTAATTCCTTTTTTTGTTTCCTGCTGTTAAGCATTATATCAGGGGACTAACTCCTGCTCATCCCAGCCATTGGTTTACTTCCTTAAAGTTCCCATATCAGTTTACAGAGCTTTTACCGGCAAGAGAGTGGCCAAACTTCAGTACAATAAATAAGTTAGTTATGACTGGAGGGCCGGGGGGTGGGGGGAAGCATCATATTTTTAATCTTACTCTCTATACTTTAGATGTTTCTGTGGAATGCCGACTGCATCCTCTTTACCATGGGAATGACTGCGTTGGGACAGCTGGCAGGACAAGCCATGTTTTGCCAACTTGACCAACCATCAATGGAATCAAGGAAATAGAATAGCACTTAGAATAAGAAATTAGTGAAATAAGCAGTGTTGACAGCACAGGAAAATTCAAGATTGTCAATGGATATCTTACGTACCAGAGTAGGAAGGTTTTTCTGGCCTGCAAGAGCAATCTGAAAACTAGCTAGAAGTAATAGTGATAGAGCAATTAGCGGGTAGCAGAAGGGGAGGGAAGACATGCAGCATGAAGCTGCATAGATCCCCGAAGGTAAGGTTGAAAGATTTTACCTGATGCAGCGGAGCTGAGATTAGGAGCGCAGACGACAGTGCTTAAGCAAGAAGGTGAAACAGCTGATGTTATGAGTACTTTGTGTTCTGCGAAAGCTAGTACAGTTTTCATGGAATGATTGTTCGTTAGAAATAATTGACTTCTCACTCTGTAGCAAATAATATTATCCATGGTTTATTTGCATGTACACCTCAAAGGTGAACACAATGTTAATGTTCTGGGAAAAGTAGGAAATTACACAACCACGTTCAAGCACAGACATATAAGAAGGTTCAGCCATTTACAGTCTTCATCCTAGCCATGGACTGTAGAAATTCAGGGGTGGATTTATGGCAACAAAATGCAGCAGCAGTAAAAGCACTGTAGAGAATTTTATTTTTAATATTGTTGGGAAATGAACACAAAGGTTTGTTTTATTTTATTTTTTAAAAAAAGGAGGCACCAAAGGATACATTCTAAAAACATCATGCTGCTTGTATGTCATACCACAAAACTTTCTTACTGCTTTTATCTATGTTTAAGAAGATCTTAAATGAAATAATTTTGAAATTTCCTTGATGGTCTGGCTTGCAGATTATCTTTAAATGTTATACAGCAGCTGCTATTACGATTTCATTCAGTTACAAAATTGGCCCGTGTTTTTCAGTCTGGTAACTTACTAACTGATATAGTTGCATATGCTTCTGGCTAAAGCAGATGAATGTATAGAAAACAGCAGAACAAGCCAAATGAGCATTTAGAACATCCGTCTTTGTGTTAAAAAGGGGGATTTAAATATAATTAAAATGTCTTTGGCCATCAGGAGTGCTTGAATTATTAGAAATTATCGATGTTTGCATTTTGTTTACTTTGTAATGATGTACATAGTGTTAAGTATTTGCACTATGGCTCTGTGTTGGTAAAGCTCTCTGTTAATGAGGATAAATGTTATTTAAGCAACTATATGAAATGAATATACTTAGTCATTCCAGAAGTACTGCTGCATGAAAATTACTCAAAGAACAGCCACTGAAATGTTTCTACCATATGAGTACCGAAGTGTAGCTTCATTCTACATTATTTCTGTTGCTGTTTGGTTTTCCAGTGCATTTGCTTTATTTATTCTTGTGGTGCTGGTATTATTTGAAGTTACTACAGCAACCTGTCACCATTTGCTATTATAAAGTATGCTGGGATTTAGTTGCTAGGTGTTGAAGTTTGTTTTCTTACCCATATGACCCTAATATTTTTCAGTTGCTTCTTTTTCTGTATATGTTGCATCCACAGCTAATGTGCACTTGAATAACAGATGTTTGGTTTTTTTTTTGTTGTTTTTGCTTTAGCCAATATTTTGCAATGCTTATACTAAAGGAAGCCAGCATTATAGTTCATTAAAATTTTATATGAATTATGTGGTTGGCTTTTTTTTTAATTTTTTTTTATGGACAGGGAGTTTGAATAGTTCCTGAGACATTTCCTTCTCTGTTTCATTTTCATTTGACTTTCCATTTACTCTGTGCTCCTGCTCCTGATAGAATTGTAGTGTTCGTACCATCTATTTTGTTTGTTCTTACCCATGTTTTGAAAGGGTATCAGCAAATCGGTTAATTCAAGAAGTACAATTCAGTGCTGCTTCTGTTCCTGCATTCTTTTGTATTTAAATGTGTGTGCAGGTTTTTAAATTGGAAAACGTACATTTTGTTGCATCTCTTTGAACTGATCCAATGTATTCCAAATTCTGGTAATTTTTCTGTAAGTATTCTCTCATCAGTTGAATGTTTACTTAGATACTTTTTTATATACATTTGACCTAGTTTTAATCAGCCTCTCTGCTCCAATTCATGAGATAAAACCTCAACACAACTGAAATGACTTGTTGGGATTCTACCTGAAGAAGTTCATCTTGTTTGCTGCAACCTTTTTCATACTACTCAATCACTGTACGCAATGCTTGATTAAATTAAATACTTGTTTGAATCCTAAGCATTAGACTATTGTGTTTGTAGGTAGTGCTTGATTCTGAATTTCCTCTGGCTGTCTAGTGAGCATGCAGCCTGCATTCAAAGTGTAATAAGTAGTTCTTATGCAGAACTTACTGTATTTTCAAGCAGTTCATGTTCTTTGCATATCCTAGTAGGAGAATTAAACAGCATGGGAGAATTTAAATGAATACATAGAGATTTGCAGATTTGATCACAGCTCTCCACAGTCCTAAATGACACTGAAGTTCTAGCAGTGATAATGGTGATGCTGAGACAGCATGGGTACTTGAATGATCTGAGGCTGCATCTGAGGAGTGAATGTTTATTGCTGGTGTTTGGGGATTAGGAGGGGAGGGGCAAGCTTTTAACCTATGAAGGAGCTAGCAGTTAATTTCTAATAGTTGAGAATCCAGACAAGAAAATTATTAGAGATCGAATGGTATTGGTGTATTTCCCTGCTTGACAGCTGCATGGAAATGATGGAGGAAGTTTTTGTAGCAAACCAGCTTTACTGACACCTTATTTATTTACTTATTTATCATTCAGTCACACTAATATGAATTTGATAGTTTTGTTGCAAGGTGGCATATGTGATCTTTGCTTATGGCTCTTTTCAGTAATCAATCACCTGGTAATTTTAAAATGACAATACATGGTTCCTAAGAATAGGCATTCATGCTGTACCATAAGAACAGATATAGCTAGACACATTTTAGAAGTTGGTTTCAACAAAAACAAAAAAATAACCTTCTTAAAGTCTTTATGCCTTTAAGCAACATAAAAGGTCTATTTAAGGCTTGCAAAGAAATGCTACTTATTTCAAGAAGTGATTATTTAATATTAGTGCAGAAAGGCATTTTCTGGCATATGTTTAACTAAAAATACAAGCTGTTTTTCATGTATAATATTCTCTAACTTCTGACAGTAATTTTTTTCAAAATCAAGACATAGAAAGGAAAAAACATACAGTTTCAATATTGAATCATTTGAAATTCATTCATTATTACTTGCAGCTTCACATTTAACATCACAGAAAACATTTTTCTAATACATAACTGTAAAAGTGAACTACTACAGCAGGAAAATCAGCATTTCTTTTTAAAAAAGCATCATTACCCGAGAACACATGATACCTTACCTGAAATCTTTGGCTTTACCCGCAGAAAATGTGCCTTCCTAGTCTTACAAAGTAGGCAAGCCTCTTACTAGCACTAGTGTTACTCCAAAAGAAGGTATAATAGGTCCTTTATATTGTAATTTTCACTGTTTGTATGCCAGAAGTGTACTGGGTCCGCTCACGTAGGAATAAAAAAAATAAATAAAAAGGCAGTACAAACTGAACAGCAGCTAACATAGGAAAGTAAAAGACCTCTAGTGGCCACAAGCTGAAGTTAAAGGCTTCCCTATAAGGGGTAGACAAAATGGTCGGGGACGGCAAACTGCAGCTGATACTTTGTGATGTGTGCCTGTGTTGCCTTTCTGGCGTAACCAAAGTGTAAAGTGAATTAGAGTTAAACAGAGAATCTGATTAGTACCGAGGGGAAATAAGCTTCTCTTCAGAGGGACTGGGGAATCACCTCTAGCAATCCTAAACAAGCACAATGAAAAGTTTCAAATCAAGCTAGAAAATTATTTTTATGATCATCTCCTGCATATTCTCTTATTTTAATATAATGAAGGCAGGTTCAATTTAAAACAAGAATTCAGGCAATTCAAAGGCATCAATAAGGAGGATTCTTTTCTGTCTTACCGGTATACTAACAATAGTTAAGCCTGCTACTACAGAGAGATGAGAAATAACTTTCTGAATCTCAGTCAAAGGCAGTGAAAACCTAGGCTTATAGATAATTTTATATCTTAAGCACTTCACCTTTAGGAATTGAGGAAAAAAAGTATTTCCTTTTGAGGAAGTTTGGAGTTTTGAGAGATGAAAGTATTTTACAGAGGTTTTAGAGTTCTATATAGTTACTTAAACATCTGTAAAATAGATCCTTTCTTGCACTATTTCTTCCTTTAAAATACATTAGCCTTTGTTTCTAGGATGATTAGAAAAGTTTTGATCAAATATATTTTTTCTTCCTATGAATTTCTAATGGAAGAATCCTAGGAAATATCACTTGCCTTTTAAGAGTCTCCAAGTAATACTGAGATGTATTTCATATATAAAGTTTTTTGGTTGCAGATTGTGTGCTTCCATGTGCTTTTCATAAATGGTGCAGATTTTTTCTCCAGAGCCTATTGCCAAGGTAGCTTTTGAATTACCCTCTCGGAGTTCTCTGATGTTTCACATCTGGGCTTGTGAAAGTTTTCATTTGATATTATTTTAATATCCTTAAAAAGAATAATTATTAGGCATTTGGAATAGGTCTGATTTAGAAAGAATGCAATCCAATATCTAAATTAATCTAGATGTGTGTTATCTTTCTATTGATTATTTTTTTCTGGTTTTCTTTCAGAGTCATTTTGTAGCATGCATGACAGCAATCTTAAACCAGATGAACAACCAGCATTACTCAGTTTACATTGAAACTTTTCAGACTAGTTCAGAACTAGTGGTGAGTACAAAACAAACATGGCAATGATAAATAATTGGAAGTATTTTATTTGCTCTGAAAAATAAAGTGGTGTTTTGAACTATCTTGCCTGATTCTTCTTAGCATGAAGTCCATTTCTATACATTTTCTGCCTCTCCATCATTTAATTGCCTCCCTCTTCTAATGGTGTCTTTGGACAATACTAAGATCAGAAATTTGGAAAGATATAAATGTCACTATTGTTGTCCATAGCACTTAGGAGGTAATTTAATAATCAAGCATTAAGTAATGGGATCTTTGTTTCACTCTGTTTTGAGGAGAAACAACAACAACAAAAACACACCACCACCACCACCAAAAAACAGCAGCAAAGCAATCCCCAACTATTCAAACCCTCCATCCACATTATGCATATCGTGATCTAGTTCCGCTTTCCACTGTTGGTCAAGATAATGTTGTGTGCTAAATGCAATTAACTAACTTTTTATATAGGTTGTTCCTGGCATGAATTAATGGTATTTGGTGTGCATTTCTGTCTTGTACCATTGGTCACTGGTTTCAGGAGACCTTTTTCCCTTTTTTTATATTCCTGACATCAGTCCAAAATAAGTCTAGGTATGGCCTAAGGTTTTGTTTACGTGATCTATGGGTTCTCCATGGAAGTAATTCAGTTGGCAAGATTTGTCTGCTTTCCTTTCTTTGTTATTGTCAGTGTTGTGCCATAACTGAAATTCTAGCAGATCAAATCATGGCTAGATTTTGCAATTCTTCATGTGCCTGAGTTTACTTGAAAACGTAAGAGTATTTTAAAATAACTTCAGCTTCCAAGCAGTTTAGGTACTTGAGGTACTTAGTCCTAGATAATATCTAGAAATTCTAATGAAAACTATAAAGCGTAGTAATACTTCACCTGCTTGAACAGTTCTGCAGAGCACATTAAAAAAAAAAAAAGCCTCTTTTTTCTTTTTTTCTCTGTTTATAAAGGCATCAATTTGTTGTCTTCTCATTTTTTCTCAGGAGCATAAGTATATGTCAGTGAAGATAAAGACTAGTTTTCAAGTCATGGCGTTGAAAGCTATTGTTTACTTGTTTCTCTAAGTAATTTGACAAAGTACAAACGTTGCAGACAAAGTACAAACTGCTTGTGAGGTTTTGGTAATAGATGATATTTCATCTTCCTAGCCTCAGATTTTTAGCTGACTTGCTCAGAAATTCAAGGGTAAAACTGCATATATGCACTATACATTAAATGAGCTTAAATGATGATGTTATTTTTGTTCAGTATACTGGAATCTCTAAATACTTGTTAGAAAAATATTTTTTTGAGGATTTTCTGTCTGTGCCTTCAATTTTTTGTTTAGCATGCTAAAATTAGACTAAATGGACTAAGTAAAAAACTGTATTGATTTCAGATCTGTTAATTCGTTATGCTTTATGAGACTGGCTAAATAATAAACAATTCAGCAGCTTTACTATATACTATATATAATACTATAACTTTTTATTTCCATTCATTTATGGCATATCTTTTCTTAAGAGCCCAATGTAACAACTTTTAGCTTTCTGAATTTTGATTCTGGGGCTGCTCTTTTGCAGGACTTCAGTTCCAACCCTGGATTTACTGGTATCAGCAGGGTTTTTTTCCATTAACTTCACTGGGAGCAGAGTGGAGCCCTCCCTCTTAGTTCTTTAATTGCGGCAGGAACACTTACGTGACTGTGTAACACAAAGTTTATTTACTGTATTTTGTTGTTCTAGGACTTCTTGATGGAAACATTCATAATGTTCAAAGATCTCATTGGAAAGAATGTTTACCCTTCAGACTGGATAGCAATGAGCATGGTGCAGAACAGGTAAAGTGGGGCTGGAAGATCAGTGCTTGTGTTCTGTGTGCTTCTGAAAAGTGAACTTGTTTCATATCTTCTGAAAAAAGTGAAGTTTTGCCATTCCAACTAAGATAATACCATTCCAATTTGGTGAATGTCAAGAAGACGTCAACATCCAAAATAATTTACTGACGATACATTAAATAGCTAGCTGCCTGTGCTCCAAGTCCAGTTATAACAAAGGAAAAAATAAGTAACATTGAAGTGGAAGTACATAGTTGGTCTGTATGGTAGGTGACAGTCAACAGAAGCCAAACTGTAAAAGGCCGGTTAAATCTTAATTGTACCATTTCAGCATAGTTTAGCATGTCCTCAGTGAGTTCATTGTGATGCAAGAGCTAGCAAGCAACTTTTTTTTTTTTTTTTCCTGAGCTGATATGGTTTGTTGGATTACTAAAAAGATTATAAAGACTAGGTCTTTGAGGGCATCTCTATATTTTTAGGAGAAGTTTGGGTCCAAGATGCTTTTTGAGGAAGTGTATTGCTATCCTATATATCATCTGGGGCTTCATTGTGATTTCCTTCAAACAGATACATTACCTACATAGATCAAGTTGTCATCTAAGCAGAAGCTTGTATAATCAAATTTATAATGCTTCCTACTATTTACTCTATGAGAAATTGCTATTAATAAGTTATCTTTGAGAACTTCAATATAATAAAATTAACTAAAGGAAAAATATCTTAAACCGTGCAGATTGTACACCTTATCCTGTGGCTATAATCTGTCTGATTTGGTGTTGTCATAAATGATAGTGGGATAAACCAAGCATTGACTGATCATCAGAATGTTGGTTGATCCTGTGTATCGACCATTGGAATGGTTTACTGCACATTCCTTTAAATTATTATTATTTTAAATGATGTGCTGTTTGCTCTCAAGACACGTTGTTATTACCAAAGCCTCTTAATTGGCCAAAGCCAATTCCCAAAGTGAGGCAGAGGCTCACTGATGTGGGAGTGTTCTATTAGCAACTGTGAATCAACAGAGTACTATAACAGAGAGGAAACAGAGGGTTTTTTTGTTTGCTTTTTCTGTTTGCTTTTTTTGTTTGTTTTGTTTGTTTTTGTTTTTTTTTTGTAATTTACTTTTCCTCCTTCCTTCCATTAACAGTAAGTTGGGAAGAATGCTCTTTTTCGTGTCATGCTAGATGGGGCAGAACACTTTGGGAAATAGTAAAATCCTCACTGAGGTCATAATACCTGATATAATAGCTGAGTTATTTTTGTGATCCTTCATGGTCGATTTAATTAACTTTTGTTCTAATGAGGGTTGCTTACTGCACACTTCTTTGTAGTTGCTGCTGCTTGTATGTGCACTTCATTCCACTTGTGGTACATCGATGATTGGCTATCAGCTTATTAAAAGCAGTAATTCCTAAGTACATGACTTTGTGGGGAAATGCTTTTTCTGGTTTAGGTAAAACTGTGTAGTCCGCTTTGTCTCTGAGGTATTCATAATTTTAATTTAGAGGCACATCATTCCTCCCAGGAAACACCCATACCTCATTGTCTTCCTGAACTGCATAGGATCTGAGATTCACTGAGTAAAAGAAATGGTTAGGGCAGTTAGCAATTGAAACATTCACATCCCTTCTGTTCCTCTGGGCTTTGAAATGGTAATTGCTCAGATTGAGTTTGAAAACACTTGATTATATCATAATTAGTGCATTGAATCAGTTTTGGTTAGAGTCCAGTCTGAAGTGGTTTTGTAAGCATATTCGTTGTTTCTGTGTCCATTTGATTTGTTTTTTGAATCTTGTCAACATTATACTTAGGTATTTTAGTCTACTTTAGGTAGACTAAAAATAAAATTCTACAGGATTTTTTAACCAGTGCATCCAGCACTCAGCCGTGCATTCACCAGTTGGACCCTACTTGCTGAAAAACTCAATGTGAGATAAGCATAGGATTTTCTAACACCAGTAGTTAAGCTTTTTATAAAATATGTTTTCATTACTTGTGTGTATGATTGTTTTCAGACATAAGTCAGAGTCAAGTGATCCCTAGACCATTTTAAGTCTAACTTGAAAAGTTTAGCTCTACAGGTATTTGGCAAAACAGCTGGAAATATTGCTGATTTTCTTTCATTATACATACATACTAAAAATAGCTGCTTATTTGCAGATGAACTGCTTGGTAATACCCTCAAGACCTGGATCTCATGTAGCTCACATGTTGTAGTGGCACTATTAGTTCAGGAAAATCTCATTATGGCTTCAAATCAGTGCCACCTGCAACCCCAGGTATCTCACCATTTGTCAGACTGCTAGCAACTATATGTTGTGTCATTAGGTCCTGGCCACCCTGCAGAATGAGGCAGAAAAAGTTCTAATTCTTCACCTATCACAGGGTAACATTTTAAGAAATGGAAAGTAGGGATTTCAGACCTTTTTTTTGGTAACATTGGTGAATGGCTTAGTTAAATGTGACTTCAGAAGAAGTAAAATAAAATAAAATTCGACACTATACATATACATATTTCTCATCAACAGTATATTTGAATAGAAAAAGTCTTTTCAGAGTAAGTAGCTGGTTATAGTATTGACATGTGAATCACCCAAAAAAAAAAAAAGTTGCTTTGTGCTTTATGAGGAGATGGTATTTGTAAAGTTGCAAGCACAACCTTTAAGTAACAAGTGCATGCAACAAGTTTAGAAGTTTAGTAGCTGTTGGACTGCATTTTCTTTTAGACATTATGAAGAAAAAACTTGAGCTGGTATTCACAATTTAAGAATGTTTTTCAAGAATGACAGAACGTTTTGGGAAAGAAGGGATACTAAATGCAGTTGCAGGAAGTATGGGAACATGCCTTTTTCAACCAAGTTTAATTTAAATACTCATGGGAAGGATGTTACAAACTGTATTTTGCTGCTGCAAACACAGTCTTCCATCTCTCTGTCACTGGAAATGGAAGCTTTTCTTATTTTCACATTTTCAAAATATTTGCTGCTGTTACTGCTATTGATGTCCGTGGATATTGTGACTATTCACAGGCACTAGTGGAACTGAGTCTACACCAGGGAAACAAATCCAGTTGATAAGACTGTGCTTTATTCTTCACTCCAACTGGTGCTGGAGTTCAGTCTGAGACTTAGTTCAGTCTCTGACAATTGTGACAGGATTTTTAAATAGAGAACATCAAATTATGTATCAAAATAGGAAAAAAAAACCAACCAAACAAAAAACCCTTAATTTTACATTCTTGATTATTAAAAGGAAGTGATTCTATTCTCAGAGAAAAACTCTGATTTATTCTATACAGATGTGTTTCAACAGTTGGCATAAAACATTGCCTGGCTCATTGTTTGTCTTGCAGAGAATAAAAAGGGGCGTTTATTTATTTATTCCTAAGAGAGAAAAAAATGCAAGCACTTGAGGTTAGTTTTTGCCCTTGTTTTCAGACATGCATTAGGAGTTAAGATTGATTTATGTAACTAAAGACGGATGACAGTGTTGCAGTTTATCCTGAGCAAATAAGACAGAATTTGAACGGCTGATCTATTGTGTACAAGTTATTTTTTTCTTTCTTTTGGTCTCGTTTTCCTTGGGAAACATTTGGCTAGCCTATACAGGTTTGACAGAAATGCATTTGTTTTTATCAAGTGCTTGAATTTGCAGGGGGCAGTCAGAAACATTTTCACACATGCTTATGACATGCTGCATAACTTTGTAAATTAAGTACATGAAAAAGTATTCAAAGCAACAAATATAAACGTCTAATGAAAATATCCCTTACTGCATGCATGCCCAGGAAGGTTTATGAAACATAACAGATTCAGATGGCTTGTACTCTTCAGTTGTCTTTTTAACCATGATTAGTGATAAGATGTGCACTTAGAGGGTTTGTTTCTGCTATGAGACTAAAAATGTCTGTGCTGAAAAAAATTTCCCCTCTGTGTGTGCATATATATAAAGTGTATGTAATGGTCCTTTCAGAGGTAGAACATTTTATTTATTAATTTATTGTTCTTCTACATTGGATATTTGGTGCACAGTGTCTCCAGATTCATGGATTTGTATTTCCTTTCCATTAAATCTAGGCAACTCTGTTTCCTACTTGTCTTTCCAAGTTCTCACAAAAGTCAGTGCTTTAATAGAGCAAATGGAATAAGGTTTGCCTAGGAAAATGGAATAAGGCAGATAAAGAGAAGAGGCAGTTGTTTCACTGTGGATTATAAGCGTACTTCCATGGAGAGTTCCAGCTGCAGCTGATAAGTCTGAGCCATTTAGTGCTTTTCTGTCTTATAAACAGAGTATCTCTTACAACCATGTGTGATTAAGTCTGGTTCTGCCTGATGTAACCCCACATTTTAATCACTTGCATCTTCCTAACACCTAATACTACAGTATGTTTACTCACACTAACTGTATGTTGCCCGCTGTTAACCATGTTATGGAATTGTCTTCTTACTGAGCATCTGAACACTCAATTACGTGGTGACTGCAGCAGATCATCCAAGGTCATCTTGACTGCAGCAAGACAGGCTATTGCATATCATGGTCACAGTACATATTAGGTGTCTATTACGTTTTGATGATAGTCATTTAGTCTTTCATCTAAAATATAGAGAGAAAACATGCTGTGAGTAAATCTTTTCCCCCTCCCACTGCAAAGTGCCCCATCTTTCTTGGGGCTGATTCCTAGGATGCTCATGCCTGTAGAGTATAAGTTCTTCAGAATTACAAGTGAAAACTTCAGTGAGGAGAACAACCCAGCTCAGAAGAACTTGTTAATGAGGTGTTTTCAGAAATTCAGCAAGATAAACTGTTATTATTCCAGAGACACCTTTGACTTGCATGTCTCTAAGGATCTTTGTAATGTAGCCTGTTATCATAAATAAATAAGGTACCAAGAAAAATTCAGTACCCATAATTTTCATCAGGTGTAGAGCAATCTTTCCATGCTCTCTTTTCTGACAAGTAACTTCAGTCAATGCTTCATATCTCAAGATATTTCTAGGAAATAAAATATGAAACTGCATATATGTAACATTATTTTGAACAGCTATCTTGTATTTTTGAAAGCTACATCACAAAATAGCCCTGTTGGTGTATTGTTAATTTAATGCATAATGATGTTTTTAAGACGTAATCTGTTGGTTCAGTGCAACTACCTCTGTATTGATACAGTTTTAGTTGTGAAGTAGTAAACTCAAGTAACACTTAGACAAAAGGGAGATGCATATTTGTCTGTAATTACCATTTGTATTCTTATCTTCAGAAAAAGCCAGGCTTCCCTGGAAGTTAAAAAAAAATAAAAGGAAAAAATACACATTCTATATTGAATGTGTTTACTTGCTAAGTATTTTCAGTAAGAATGTCTGAAAAAATCAAAAGTACATATACTATTATAAAATAATACAAGTAGAGAGAATGTATTTCAAATACAGAAAATTTATTAAATGGGGAAAAGAAAAAGCAAAACCCAAATACTTCTTTTTTTAAAACCTTTAAAATGTTTTGTTGAGATTGTAAATAAAATACAGAGCCTGAATGATACTGCTTTAAAAACCAACAAAATAATGACAACAAGTAAAAAAAGCCCAGTTAGTATTATGCACTGGCTATCCACAGCGTTATCCATTACTTTAATGTAATAGTGCAATTCTAATCCTTTGACATTTAAATAATAGAAGTATTTCTTCCTGTAAATTTGTTTATCAAACTATCACCTCTGCACCAGTCTTAGATATATAAAAATGAGGACTAAATGATATGTAGAAATATTGCAGTAAGGGTAAATTAGTGTTAGCAGAGGGAAAATAAATATGACAGTATTTATTAGTGTATGGCATTCTGAAGCGACCATGTTAAGTCACGTATGGTTCTGACTTTATCTTCTTCCCAGATTTGATCTAGCACCAAAGACGTGATTTTTTTTTATTTTATTTTTAATCAAGATATTTCCACTCTGAAAACAATTAGCTGAAGTGCATGAAAAAGGAGAGCAGACTCAAGTGAAAAGATGCTCACAGTATAAGGAAAATTACCGAGCATGCTTTTCCAAATATGTTACTTATACCAGGAGCATTATGCCAGCTTTTTATCCACTTGGTTCTGCAGCTTTGATGTTTCTTGAAAGCATGCTAAAAATCACATTTTTGAAAGTTTTGCATGGGTGTGTGCCTAATATACAGTTTCAAAAAGTTATTTTGTATCCTAAATGGGGGATAAACAGTTTTTAAAACTGTAAGTAGATGCTGAATTAAGAGCTGCATATAAACAGATTGCTAGCAAAATAAAGAGATCTCAAATGGAAACTATCATGTTTTGCATTTGGTTGTATAGCAGCAAAGCAATTGCTCATTCTTGTCTTTGTCTAGGTATTGCTTTTGTATTACTGTCAAAATACCTCTGATATTTTGTAGCATGCAGTGGTTTTGTATGCTTGGCATAGCTATTCAAGGTAAATCTTTGAATAATAAGCAATCTACTAATAAAGAAATTGAATTGTACAAAACAAGTTTTAACTGAGACAGGAGAAGCTGGATAATAGTTACTTCTAAGCAGTTGTTTTCTGACCATGCTGTTTGCATAGTCTTGTCGTACATTGAAATAAGCATTTAGGAAAATTCTAATAAAAAAGAAATTTTCATTCAGTTTGAATGGTACAAAAATTCTGCTTCAGTCTGTAGCAATACTGAATTGAAACAAAGGGAGAAATATGATTAAATTATACTACTTTCTTTGCACCAGTGGTCATATTTTTCCAGTTACCATGGAAGTGAATTGTTTCCTAAGTGTTGACATTATGATGCTCTTAATAACAAGATTTCACATGGCTACAAGGTTAAGTAGTGCTTCTGTTTTGCATTGCCCTTCATTTCTAAATTAATGATAGTTTGCCAGTTTATTAGGAGATTATTTCAGTGGTTAATTTGTAAATATTTTTTATTTAGCTTTTTTTGTTATTTTTTTGTTATATATATATATATATATTTGTTATTTATCTTTTCACCTGTTTTCTCAGTCTTTCCCTGCTGTTTTGGTCACTGAGATAGTAAATGTGTTTTTAATGGCACCTGTCACATTGATTGATTGCCTGGTCTCTCTGTGTACTTAATATCTTCAGGTGTACTTTATAATTGCTGGTCATTGTTTCAGCCATTGATAATGATCAGCATTTGAGATTGGGTCTGACCTGCTTTGCAAGTCTCCTTAATTTCACATGCCATCTTGTAGCTTTACACACAAGAAGGAAGAGGAAAGATGACAGAGGCCCACAAGAGAATCAGTTGACTTTAGTAGCTGCTTCTCCTTTGTGTCTGCTTCATGTTAAAAAAAAAAAATCTATCAGGTGTCCTCTGCAAAGCATGAGGATGCTCCTACCAAGTCAACGTAAATGATATGGAATCATTATTTTGGCTCTGTTTTCCCTACTCTAGTCTTCATTTAATTGGCATACTAACAAGGCCATGCCTGTCACAGCTCAGAATAGACCTTCAAAATAATAGTTGATGCATCTCTTAGGCTTTGAAAGAACTCTCATATTCTTTCATGCTCAAGTAGAGGATTCACTAATGAAAGTGCTGATTGATCAACCTTTGGGGATTATAAAAACAAACTTGCCAAACTGAAGTTAATGCAGCTCCTCCTGTCTTTAATTGTGGGCCATGTTCTTTGAAGGAAAAGCACGTAGGGTGTTTGGGAAGAATTGAATTTTAAAGCCTTTTTGTGTCTTCATTGTTTTTCAGATATGGTATTAAAAATCCAATTTTTTAAAGGTTTCTTGGAGTAAGAGCTTTCACAACACAGGAAATAATGTTCTTTTCAAGCTTGTTTCTTTTTTTTTTTTTTTTCTTATTATCCAGTAAAAGTCCATATGTGATTAATTCTTTGCAGATGTCATTGCAGTGCAATCATACCTTTTAAAAGACATACCATCATACCTTTTAAATTGTGTGAACTTGAGAAGACATCTCACTGCTCTTGGACTATTGCTTTAGGAAAGATTCATGTGTGAGAGTCAGAGGAAAGGTACACTCACGATTTTGGTCTTCCATAAAATTTTGTGGGCCCAGAATTTTATTTCTTTTATTTAGTTTGGCTACTCAGAAAATTTTATGTGCAGGGCCAAGTGAAGAACATTGTTTAAACTGTGAGCAGTAGAGGAGAGCTACTGGGTGCTCAGCCTTTTTGCAACACCAAGCTCTTTTATTTGCATGGCTATTCATGGTTTTATATGCGAAGGGATATTAGACTACTGTTTGTAATTATCTTGGCCACAGTGTTCTGAAACTAGATTCAGAGAAAGGCGTCTTTGGCAAAGCCACTGAAGAACAGCAATGCCAATTTAAGTTGATAGATTGCAGTGGAGAGCCGTTACTTAAAAATAATTTTTTAATGCAGTTTCCTGTGGCTTTACCTTCATGCATAAAGTCTGCTAAAGTTCACTTTTTTTTTTTAAACTGTAATTGTCTCTGTTTAATGCTACAAGGAGCTGATGTACTAGTTCTAACTTGTTTGCTAAAAATAACTTGGAGTTCCAGATCTATTTTTCAGGTTTATCCCCTATTTGCACTTCAAAAGCAAAGACAATGTGCAGACCTATATTACTATTAAATAGTCACTTCTATGGAGTAATCTTGGAATCCTACTTTGATTAGCATCATAATGCTTATGACTACATCTTTTCTCCATTTCAGTCCCTCTGTTTAAATTTATCTGGAAAACAATTGGAAATAAAATCTTTGTCTTAGCATGACTTAGACATTTTCAGCTTTTTTGGTCTTAGATTGTTAGTATATTTTACAGTGCTATTTGAGCCTTATTTAGAATATACATCCAGTTGTGTAGGATTCTATTCTTAGGGCTTTAATATGAAGACGACTTATAGTGCTTGTCAGAATTTGAAATCAATTTCTCTGCCAGTAAAATAAAGAAAAGTAGAAGCAGTAGGACATTGAGAAGGCTACAGGACATAGCAGCAGCTGAACCATGATGATCCTTTTGCTGTTCTAAGCCAAAGCTTTGCCTTTGTATATTCAAATTAATCCCAGAGACTTTGGCCTTGAAGATCATCCATAAATCTCCCGGCCTAAGAAGCTGTTAAATTAGAATAACAAATGCTATAAACTCAGAAATTATAATGGAAATGACTGTGGATAAAGGAATTTAAATAATTTTAGATCAATATTGTTTCAATCAATGAGAAAATAAATTCCATATTACTCACGTAACTGTAGAGAAACTCTCTCATAATAGAACACCTGAAATAACATATTTATAGCCCCTTGTAGTGATTAAAGGTAGTGACAAATGTGAACAAGAGAAATTTAATAAGAAAAAACATAGAATTGCATTACCTGTATGAGAAACCAAAATCCTGTCCTTTGATCAGTCTAAAGTTGGAAGGCCGAACTGAGCAGATCTCTCCATATTCCAAGGAATAGTAAGCTCCAATGATCTGCTATGGAATGAAGGGGATGGGGAGCAGATTGTGGCCCTCACAATCCACAAGGAAATGGTTGGAGACCTGCTACAGCACGTAGATGTACGCAAGTCGATGGGGCCAGATGGGATCCACCCGAGGGTGCTGAGAGAACTGGCAGAAGAGCTGGCCAAGCCACTTGCCATCATTTATCAGAAGTCCTGGCTATCAGGGGAGGTCCCAGTCGACTGGTGGCTCACAAATGTGACGCCCATCTACAAGAAGGGTTGGAGGGTAGACCCAGGAAACTATAGGCCTGTTAGTTTGACCACAGTGCCAGGGAAGCTCATGGAGCAGATTATCTTGAGTGTCATCATGCGGCACTTGCAGGGCAAGCAGGCGATCAGGCCCAGTCAGCATGGGTTTGTGAAAGGCAGGTCCTGCTTGACGAACCTGATCTCCTTCTATGACGAAGTGACGCACTTGGTGGATGAGGGAAAGGCTGTAGATGTGGTCTACCTTGACTTCAGTAAGGCTTTTGACACTGTTTCCCACAGCATTCTCCTTGAGAAACTGGCTGCTCTTAGCTTGGACTGGCATACACTTCATTGGGTTAGAAACTGGCTGGGTAGCCAGGCCCAAAGAGTCATGGTGAATGGAGTCAAATCCAGTTGGAGGCCGGTCGCTACTGGAGTCCCCCAGGGCTCAGTACTGGGGCCAGTTCTCTTTAATATCTATTGATGATCTGGAGGAGGGGATCGAGTGCACCCTCAGTAAGTTTGCAGATGACACCAAGTTAGGTGCATGTGTTGATCTGCTTGAGGGTAGGAAGGCTCTGCAGGAGGATCTGGACAGGCTGGACCGATGGGCTGAGGCCAACTGTATGAAGTTCAACAAGGCCAAGTGCCGGGTCCTGCACCTGGGGCACAACAACCCCAAACAGAGCTACAGGCTGGGAGATGAGGGGTTGGAAAGCTGCCTGGCAGAGAAGGACCTGGGAGTATTAGCTGATAGTTGTCTGAATATGAGCCAGCAGTGTGCTCAGGCGGCCAAGAAGGCCAACAGCATCCTGGCTTGCATAAGAAGCAGTGTGGCCAGCAGGTCCAGGGAAGTGATTGTCCCCCTGTACTCAGCTCTGGTGAGGCCGCACCTCGAGTACTGTGTTCAGTTTTGGGCCCCTCTCTACAAGAAGGACATGGAGGTGCTCGAGCGAGTCTAGAGAAGGGCAACAAAGCTGGTGAGGGGTCTGGAGAACAAGTCTTACGAGGAGCGTCTGAGGGAGCTGGGATTGTTCAGCCTGGAGAAAAGGAGGCTCAGGGGCGACCTTATTTCACTCCACAGGTAGCTTAAAGGAGGCTGTAGCAAGGTGGGGGTTGGTCTGTTCTCCCACGTGCCTGGTGACAGGACGAGGGGGAATGGGCTAAAGTTGTGTCAGGGGAGGTTTATGTTGGATATCAGGAAGAACTTCTTTACTGAAAGGGTTGTTAGGCATTGGAATGGGCTGCCCAGGGAAGTGGTTGAGTCACCATCCCTGGAGGTCTTTAAAAGACGTTTTGATGTAGAGCTTAGGAATAAGGTGTAGTGGTAGGTCAGAGGTTGGACTAGGTGATCTTGGAGGTCTCTTCCAACCCACATGATTCTGTGATTCTCTAAGTTATGTTGCACTGTGACAAGGTAATTCCTTTCAGTCATTTTTCAAGATAATTTCTTCTGAAGTTGGATAGTACGTGCTACATTTTCCTGAGCTGTTCTAGGGTCCAGTCTTTTTATGATCCGTTTTCTAGCTGTATCTTCTCTGTTATGTCAGTTATAATGCATAACTGATATTATGAATAATCATGTAATGAGAATGATTTCTCCAATCAAATGTTATCTTTTTCCTCACGGAGCAATGTTTAGTTCTTTAAAGAGGAATTTTGTTTTCAATATTCATTAAAATTATACTTTGCATTTTCATCAAAATCTCAGTGTTTATATGAAGTGAACCTGCTTCACTTCACACTTGTGGCTAGTTAACTAATATGCCCTTCTTCTGAAGGGGGAAACTGAAGCATATAAACATGAAGTCACTGAGGTAAGTACAGCATGGCATTGGCAGGAGCCAGGAATAGAATTCAAACCTACTGCCTTACAGTGACAGAAATAGACTCATCCTCTAGGCAAAATACAAAAGCACAAAAATATTTGGAACTTGACAGCATGGAAGTATTGCATGCTTTTTGAAAATGTGTCATTCCAGTATGTCGGATGAAAGATATCTGTGAGAAATAAAGAGGTATTCACACAAAATAGCATACATAGGATTATATTGTATAGAACTCTGTCAATATTTTTAATATGATCAGTAATTTTTACTGGACATTAATTACATTCTTATACTTTCTGTAAAGTGTCCTTGGGGCTTTTTATATATGGCAAACATTAAACCACAAGCTGTTCACAAAAATTTTAAAATATGGTGCACACAAAATACATCCATATTATGAAGCAGACTCACACTAGTATAGTTCATGCACATTTAGGTCATTATGATTATTTCTACTCTATTTTGCACTATATTTCTGTGCTAAAAGGCAAAGTACCTCAAAGTCTTGTTTTTTTTTAATTTTAAGACAAATTATCAGCACCATACTAGGTTCTGCCCAAACAGGATATTTAGGTGGTGGATTAAGATGTGAAAACACAGAAGATGGGAAAGGGAAAAATAAGCTCAAAGACTGAGGACACCCCTTCTACGCCAACAGAAAACTTTGAGTGAAGGGAAAACTGTGAGCAGTTGCAGCTTAAGAACTTGATTACGTGAGTTGGCAAGAATTTACTTTGTAAATCAAAGGAGAAGCTAGAGTAATATAGTTCTAGAGAAAAGATGTGACACTAAAAGGGCCTTGACCCAAATTTTCTACTTGGAATAATACCCCTACTGTTTTGTTTATGCTGGCAGACCAGAATACTGTGTAGGTGCATATGTTCTGCCTAGCTATGTATTTTTGTGTGTGTGTGTGTGTGTGGACCATTCTTTTTAGAATTCCTTTTTAAGCTAAATCTTTAACTGTTTTAATCAATTATCAGGCAGTTCTGTAGAGATAAATGTACCCATGAGAGTAAAGCACTATCAAAGAATATATTTAGTTTGTTGTGGGTAGTGGGGGGCAGCGTGCTGAGGAAATCTCATTTCCCAGAATAAGACTAAGCCACAGAAAAGGCCAAAAGCAAAGTACGATAGCCTATTCAGACCAACATAAGCTGAAGTTGTGGTGGATAGACAGGGCAGTTCCAAGAGCATGTAGAGGTTGTTTATAGAGTGGTGATAGCCTGGAAGAACAGTGTTGAGCAAAATGAGGTCTCTTGAACTTGAAGTGATTTGACGATTTGACGACACTCAGCATTTCACAGATCAGACCCTTAATTCAACTGGCAGAATTACCTGAACTAGCACTAGTGAAGATTAGAACAGTTTCCTAGACCATTGGACACAAGTTCATCCAAAAGTGTGCAATGATGAGGCAGAGCAACACAGCGCCCTTAGAAATGCAGTACCTTCCAGTGGCACGGTTACTATAGTAGTTCAAACTGTACTGTCCGTCTGATCACATGAAATAAGGAAGAAATCAGGGGAAATAGCAAGACACAACACTGTGTACAAACTATTTTATTTCCTTGATCACATCAATGTTATGAAGTAATGTTGGATGGATGGAGAGAAGGCTTTAGGTTTTCCCAAAGATGTTTTTTAATCGTTGAAAACCATAATTGTAACAAAGGATTTCAATCTAGCCAGTCAAGTTGTTGTTTTAATGAAGCAGTGTACTACCCTTCTTAGCAGACAAGTAATACTCCCTTTCAGAAGTCTGTTGAAAGCTCATCTTTTGCTTTGCTTCCCTCATTAAGAATCTAAAATTCTGAATTTAGCCCCTCATTTTTTATTTTTTTTAATTTTTTTTAGTGATGAGACCTACATCCATTTCACCTGGTATTTTGTTTCTGACAGTGGCTTGTAAAAGATTCCTAGGAACAGTATAACAACAGATCTGGGAGTAAAGTAACGCTTTTGGAGAACACATTGCTGTGTTCTCCCAGCCTCCAGTGATTGATGACATTTAGTAGTCCTCCTCTGATTTTTGTCTTTGATGCATCTAATCACTGATATAAAATTCAGGCATACACAGCATCCTGTAGAAATGGTTTGCACAGTTTATTTCTTATTTTGAATATACACCATGATGTTGTTCAGTGCTGTGCGCTTCTTGTGTCAAAAATAGCAAACAGTAGGTCTCTGTCTCTGTGGTACTTCAAATTTTATAGGTTTTACCATAACCCTCCGTAGTCATACTGTGTCCCCTGACTGAAGAAATCAAGTATTAGCCACAGTCCAGTAAATGTAATCATGTAATCATTTTTGTCACATTTGTTTGCTCTTCTCTCGCTCTCTTGCTCTCTCTCTCTCTCTGGTATTTCTTTATCCTTTTGATGAGAGGCTAGAACAACAGACAGTATCCAACACAAAGGATGCAACTTTCCTTTGACAGTAACGTACGGTTACCCTGTGTTCTCTTAAACATTTGCTAATAATTCAAATTAATTAATTGTTCTTTGCTTTTTTGCCTTTTTTTTTTTCTGATGCCACTAAACAGTTATTTGGTGTTTTTTGTGGACCTGCTTTATACAACTATTAGATCTTTTTCCTGACTGTAAAAGACAGTCAGTGACTGTGCTTGAGCAGGGTTGTTTTTCCCTTGTGTTCAGGACTTTCAGGCTGCAGTATATTTGTCCCCACAGTAATTGCAACAAAAATATTTCAACTTTAAAGTAATAATTTTAGCTTTGAAGTAGAGGGAATTGGATGATTTGCTTTTCAAATTGTAAATTGAATGAAACTATTTATTAAACTTTATAAATTTAGAGAGATACAGTTGATCTTTGTTTTAAAAAATTATTGAGCTGGAAGGTTAAACAAAGAAATCTGCTGTACAAATGTAATTTAATCTTGCTGCTTTAATAATAAATACAAATAGATGCTGCTTTTCAAGCTAGAGGCATCACATTTACACTCTTCCACTTGGAGAATATACTGTGTATTAACTCAGCTTTGAATGTGGTTTTATAATCCACCTGAGGAGGAAGACAGACAGAGAGGTGTCATCTTCATTTCCAGCCACCTATGATAAAACTAAAAAGTTTTCCTTTAACTGGGGAAATGCAGTAGCAGCTCCTAACTAATGAGTGCAGGAACTCTTTCAGCTGTCAAACCTATGAGGAGGATGCAGTAACATCTTGTAAATGAGCTGCTCTGTCACACAGAAGGTAAAATTGTGTCTGAAAACACAATATGTTTTTTCAAGAATATAATGTTCTGTGTAGCAGAGGAAAGAAAAGATGTCTGAATTTTTCAGGGAAGATGGATAAACTTTTTGACATCTATACTTAAAATTGGTGATGCATATATAACATGGATTCCTTTAGTGTCTTCAGTGTTTAAAAGTGTTTTCATCAGTTGGAATTCCAAACAAGATTAGAGTAGAATTCCAAAGAATATATTTATTGATGTCTTTTTTTTTTTTTTTTTTTTCCTCCTTCAGGGTGTTCTTGAGAGCCATCAACAAATTTGCAGAGACAATGAACCAAAAATTTCTGGAGAATATGAATTTTGAAGTCCAAGTAAGTATTAAGGTTTTTAGCTGAGTAGAAGTAGCACGTGTATTCTAGTCTGTCATTCTGGTCTGTTAGAACCCTTCAGATATTTTGCTGGTAATAAAAGTACTATTGATTTGAGTTCTGCGGGATCAGACTATCTTTGATATGATGTGAAAATCTGACTTCCATTGTTCATGATAAGGGACAAAACAGAGGATTTTTGCACTGTGATTCACTTAAAATAGGCAAGCAGACAACCCCCTTTCTTCCCCTCCTCTCCCCTCCCCTCTCTCCTCTTTTCTTTTCTTTTGTAGCCAGCCAAGTGTATTCAGAAAGGCAACATTTGAGATGTAATGCATATAACCTTTACAGTATCCCATATATGTACATAGGGTAGAATGAGTTTAAATTTGTTTGATGCCTAGATTATTTACCACTTAGAATTTTTTTAATTTTTATCTTGCCTGATATTTCTTTCTTTATTTTTCTTCTTCATTTTTTGCTTGCTTGTTTTTTGAGCATTTTTCTTTCAAAAATAATTTAAATATGGGCTTTTGTTACTGTTTATTGTCATTCTTTTTAACATATATACTTTACCATGCATTTTATCATGACAAAAACAAATAAGATGTATTTGGTGGACACAAGTATGGCTACCAGAACCATGCTAGTTACTGTAAAGATTGCGTATCTGTAAAAATTTTACCAAGGCACTCAATACCTGTTTAAAATTTTAGAGCAACAGTCTAAACTTGGAACTTTTATTTAAGATAAGCTTCCTCTGGTGTTTCTGCACATTCCAGAATATTATCAAACATAACCAGGGACATAGGAGTTAAATACTGAACCTTGTAGCTCAAGGGAATGCATTAATGCTTGTGCTTTTACTCATGACTTGTCAAATATCTGAAGGCTTTGAGTAACCTAAACAACATTATAGTAAACGAATAATGCCATTAAAGAATTGTAGTTTTCACAAGAGACTTAGAAGTGGAAGTCAGGCAGATATTTATTTTTTTCTTCATGAATAAAAGTTCTGAAGGCCTTCTATAACAGTACCCTAAATGCACTTTTTTTAAAAAAGCTGCTATTGGACTAAAAATGCCAGAACAATGTAAAATATATTGTCTAATCATTTCTTAATTAAAAATATAAATTTGGACACCCACTGTTATCTGTACTTACTCAGATCATAGCTCAAAAAATTAATGTCTTAAATATTTTTATTTTTCATGTTCACATGATTTGAAAAAAAAATCTATACATAGGTAAAATAAGAGTTTTGCAACTACTCAGATGGTGTAGACTTGAGTACAGAAAAGCACTTAAAACAAAATATATATATATTTGAATTCAGAAACTTGAGAGATCCTTCAGTGGATCTTATTCATTTTCTGAGGATCAATTTTATCGTGATCAATTTTATCTATAGTTCAACAAAAATTTTAATCATTACTAGGAAATGAGCACAACAACAACAACTACAAAAAGAAATCATCTGTTTAATGACTTGTCCATAAGCAAGCATGAGCAGTGATTAACTCCAGGTAAATGGGTTCCTTCCATTGTTTATTACATAGTTTCCTTTACAGTTTCCCTCGAAGGCTGTTATGATTTTTAGATTTAATATTTGGCTTTCCACTGTTGTGTTTAAGTATTTTTAGTTAAAAACAAACAAGCAATCCTTCTTTGTGTAGCTATTGTGGTACTTACATATTTTTATTTTACCTGTTAAGGTACCAAGAGTCTAGTATAAAGTAGCTTTTATTTTAGCTGCTGTTTTGCAAAAGAAATTTCTAAATCAAGCTTAATTTCATTTTTATTTATCCATTACCTCATTGGGCTTTCTGAATATTCATAGTGATGAGAAAATCAAGTAAAACTTTGAGATGCATTTCCTACATAGGAGAGCAATATTTACTTTAATGAAAATAAACAATACATTTACATTTCATAGGGAGTGTATTTATTGCCAAAAATCATACAACTCTGCAGATAGAAACAAATGCAAGCATATTGCTTTTTAGTATTCAGTTCAAACTCTTGTATTATAAATATTACAATGCAATGAAAGTATCAGTAGGCAAAAATTGACATTTGATGGGAGCTTGGTATCAGAAAACTTCTAACCGGTTTGGAATTTCTCTATATAGAGCAATATATATTATATAGCATAATATATATTGAGCAATATATAATATATACTATAGGAATAGCATATGTCAGCATGGTGAAAATGCTGGAGTTGTTTACTGGCAAAGTTGAAAAATTATGTTAAATTATGTTACAAACAATAAATTCTTTGTAAATGAGCAAATGATTTATACTGTTTGTAGGATCATGTTTTCTTATGTACAGAAACTAATTATTAACAAATAATTATAGAAAAATCTTAATTAAAAATAATTAAAAGAAAGCCATTTAAAGCACAGTGAAGTACATCTGAGTATTTTTCACTTGGCAGAGTGGTTACGTGACTGTAGCAGACAACCCAACCAAACAAAACAATCAGGCTGTGAAGTAACTGAGCAAATAAAAAATAATATATCTAGAGCAAAAGCAATGCAGAATTTTTTGCTAGTCTATTGAAGGTTGTTAAATGGAGGATAAAAGGTTCCTGGCCTTCTTTCTGCTTCCAAAGCAGAATTGCTTTTTTACTCACAATGTGATTCAGGCAGAAAGCGAAGAAGAGATATCATTTAGGACCTGTAAATGGATGTGGTTGCAATCTTTAAAACTGTTCACAAACTTAAAGCCGTAGGTTCAGTGATGAAACTGTTACATATCTCAGAGACAAATACCAGAGCTGCACAGCAGAGCAGTGATGTGCCATTCTACATAAATTTTCTGCCTTAGCCTATAATAAACTGGGTACATGGAGTCCATTTATGCAAAAAGCCCTTTTTAAAATTGCAGTGCTTGGTTTTCTACAGTAGGTCTGAATATTGTGACTGTCACTGGCAGCGGTCAGCCAGGAAGTGCCAGAGCTGTTGTTCGGTTTAAGAATCATTATAAGATTCCTACAGGTAACTTAAAAGAGGTTGCATGATGTCTGAATTTATATGCCCACAGGGCAAGTGTTTTTTTTCTGTTCATTTGTTTATTTGTTTTCAGGGGGGTTGTTGTTGTTTTTTGAGTGTTGCATGCAGACTTTATATTCTGGGTGTATTCAGATCTGCTTCAGGCACTCTTGGAAAACAAATCAGATGTAGAAATTGCATGCAACAGGTGTTGTTCGATGTAATAATCAACATAACCTAGAATAATAAAGACAGGAATAACTAAGAGGCATTTGGTACAGAATATTTACAGTTGTGCTGAAATAGAAAATTGAGAGTTGCAGAGCAAGCAATTTTACAGGGGAAAAGACAGTGTATTGCTAGTGTGTTTGACCAAAAATAGACCATGAAGCAAAGATGGAAGAAGGCTTGCAATTGTCATGGCACTCAGAGATCATAAATGCCTACAGTATAAACATGGTAGGAATCTTGCATCATATATTAATGTGCATTATTCAGTACCGAAATTAAACTGGAAAATATAGACTTAATGCATGCAAATCTGAAGTTTAATAGGAGTTGCTGGAATAGGTAAAAACTTTCCATATTTAGCAGTTTATATCCTCCTCATGTCTCTGTATTTGAAATACATTGATGGATTTAAGTTAGACACAAAGACATTTGAATCATAGAATATTCTGAGTTGGAAGGGACCAACAATTATCATCAAGTCCAACTCTTGGCTTGATACAGGACTACCTAAAAATAACGCCATATGTCTGAGAGCACTGTCCAAATCCTTCCTGAAATCTGGCAGACTTGGTGCCATGACTGTGAGTATTGAATCAGACTATCCTGGAAGTCTGTGGAATGTTTCTCACTTAAAGATTCTAAAAAATTGGCTCATCAGACATCTGCCTGAAGGGATTTAACTGATTTTACTTCAGGAATAATCTAGGTTAAGTGACCTGTCAGGTTTCCTTCCAGATGTGTTCTGTGTTTACAATGAGAATAAGTTCACTGAAGGGTAAACCATGCCAAGATTTGCAAGTACGGAAAGTGTGATAGTTTAAGCTATTTTATTCAGGATGAATGTAGTAAGGAGTTGTATAGATAGCACACAAGGAAAGTTCAAAAAAAAAAAAAAAAAAAAAAAAAGGTAAATTAGTAAAGCAAGTCTAAGTTTAGACTTTCTTCCTAAAACCGTTATGGTATCTCTTAATGGTGTTCAGTGTCTTCTTTGATTTCTTGTTGCATTTTGTGTTAATAAGAAGTCTTATCTGTGAGTTTATAAATTGCTTATATTTTCTCTTTTCCCTGTTCACTTTCTGCATGTGCTCTCAGTATTGCGGTTTTGATTTTTATTACACAGTCATTGAAGCACTGTTTTAAAAGTGTGGATAAGCATTTAGAATCTTCAAAATTTAGTCAGATTTTGTAAATGTCTGGCCAGTTTGGTGAAAAGAAATTATGGTACTGAAGAAGTAAAATGCTTAACAATTTCTGAGAGAGAGAGAGAATTGCCAATCACCTAAGAAATCAGATATGAAAAACAGCTGGTAGCTTTATTAACAAGTGTCTATTTTCTTTGGGAATAATAGATACAATATGGAAAGAAGACCAATGCTTGAAAGACCTTTTGAAATTCTTTTATGTGACTCTAGGCAAGTTGGTTGTGCAGACCTGCCTTTTCTTCTATGTATTTACTAAACATACTGCCACAAAAAGGAGTGCCATGAAGATTGGTCATGATTTCTTTGGGAGTTACTTGTAAATTAGGCTGAATCATAAATAAAATTAGTATTAGTATCTATTCTTTCTGTGCTTTATTATTCTAGAATGCATATTTCAGTGCATTAGAGGATAGTACGATTGATGTAAATATTCATTTTAACCTGTGTAATAACTCTTGGGTAATGTACTGCATGCTAATATTCTTCAATGCAAAGCCATTGGCTGCATGCTTATGGGGAATTAGTCTACAAAGGAAACTGATTTGTTATGTAAAGCTAATAAAGTCATTGTCAGAGTCCAATACTCTGTAACCAGGTTCTTTTAGATGCTCCACACATGGGGATTGTAATGTTGAATATGAAATTTACTTAGATGAAGATAGCTGATGTTACATGAGGTCCCTGACTTAGCAGTCTTACTGAAAACACAATAAAAGTGTAAATTAGACTTTGTAAAATTTAACAATTGCACTACACTGTTCAATTACAATACCGATGTGATTCCTGTTACCAATCTCTGTAATATGCTCACAGTCATGAAGCTGGTTTTCCACAGTCTCTGGGAAGGAATAAGTGGGTTGAAGAAAGCTTGAAACTGCTGCTATTTTCAAAATTGTTTTGTTAATTGCTTAGTTTTTGCATTCTATGTTGAGCTGAGCCACATATGCTTGTCTCCATGCTGGTCTGGCTATCTCAGAGACATTCACTCTCTTGTAATTAACTTGGGATGAAACATTTCTACCACCAGTTCATCCAGTCAACTGGGATACGGTCAGTTGACCCACTCATCTGACAGAGTTGTTTATCTCAAAAGGCTCTGGTCCCCTTTGCGGTGAGGTAGCCACATTGTTCTGTGCTGTCCCAGTCAGACGCTGCATCTCAGTATGAATTGGAGTGAACAACTGCTGATTAATTATAGTAAAGGGTCACTTCTCAGCTCTAGCTTGGTCTCTGAGGTCTCTGTCCCCAAGCCAACAGTTTATCACTGGAGCTCATGTCGACAAGCAGCAAAGTGTGAGCATTCACGCTCAGCAAGAGAGCTCTGATCCTCGTTCTGTGTCACTGTCCTACTTTACTTCAGCCCTGCCATGTGCTAGATAACTTGATATTCAAATGCAAAACATCTTGGAATGTTATTGTGGGCATAAGAGAAATCAAAACTTGTATCATAGATAGACATTTTGCATTTTTCATCTATCCATATGTGCCACTTTTCGTTATTCAGAGATTACTTTGCCCCGCTGGGTTTTCGTGTTAGTTTTGGTATTCAAAAGTTTGCAAGTTATACTGTTGTAATTCAGAACACTGCATTTTTTTTTCTGTCATCAGAGTATTCTGTGGAAGAAATTACATGTATTTTATAAATAAGGGTATTGTTTCTAACAAAGGTAGCATTGAACTTGGAATTATTATGTTAATAAATGCAGTGATAAGGCATCATTTTTCTCCCCATAAACAGGAGTGATTGGAGGAATATTCATTTTACAGGTGTAATTAACACATGCAAACTGTATTCCCTATATATTGATAAATACAGCTGACAGACTCTAAATTGATCAAATTAGTCTTTAATAACTTTTGATAAGGGGATATAGAGGCTTTTGAGAGCATAAATAATATTTTTTCCTGGGGAAAATGCTCTGAATTAGCATATACTATTAGTGTATTGTCAAACATCAGATATGAACATAATGTAAATGTTTTTATTAACGGGGAAAAATTTACAGCTTTACCTAGTGCTAATATTCAAATGTATTTTTTAATAAGGCTGTGATTGATTTGGATGAATTCAGACCATCTTTGAATTGTATAAATGTCTCCAATCAAATGCCATTTGAATCTGTTCATCTGTACCAACTCTCCCAAACCTCAAATACGTACAGACAGAAACAGCTTCCCTAAAGACTTTTGGATAAATAAGTCTGTTAAGTAGAGCTTTAGGTGGGCTTTCAAGGAATAAATGTAACACATGATCTTTTTGATGTTACAGGGAGGATATTTTCAAGTTTTATTTATTTTAGGAATGATCTGTGGTTTTGTGTGTTGGTATCTATTCTATATGGTTACTTGTGCACAGGAGGGTTTTCCAGGAAATAAAGGACAAAGGCGACATAAGTTTTTGATGAAACATTAGATTCCTAGAGTATTTAATGTGGATTCCCAGCATAGGATTGTATCTCACCATGTAAAATCAGTTAAAAGCTCTGTAGTTATGTTTCGTTTTCTTTCCAACTTTCAAAATGCTGTTGATTGCATTTACTGTTTTCTTTCTACTTTCTCACTAATACCTATTACACATATTTTTAGATGTAAATATCTTTTTATCTCTCTGTAAATGAAATATTTAGATGAAGCATCTAAAACTATTGTTGACTATTTAGAAGCTTCTTAAAGTATTATTTACTTCCTTGAATTTGTGTTTCCTACTGCAGTTTCTTTTTTCCCTCCCATCTCTAGCATATAAGAGAAGTATTTCATTTTGATTGCCTGGAGAACAAGTAATCTGCCTTCAGAAATGAAAGGCTCTGCAATGGAAATACAAGGCTTACTTTCTCAGTACATGACTCAGTACTAACAGTAGTTATTCAGGGCAGTATTTTGTCCTTGTTTCATGTAGACAGCTCTTAACAAAATATACTGAAATTTCACACGTATTATTGTTGAATTAGAACTCACAGAGAAGAGAGTAGATACTTTCTGAAGTAGGTGTCAAACATAATGTAATTACATTGGGTGCCTTTAGGTCCGAGTTGTTAAGATTCACTTGCTTGTAATGTATTCCACTTCTGCTGTGGTTCATGGTTTAATGTTGTTAGCTAATGAATCTCATATAAATGTATTTTAGCAATATTTATTCAGCTGCTGTACTATCAAGAGCAAATGTGTAGTAGTGGTTATTAAAATTCAACTTTCTTGCATTTCTGCTAATTGCATAATATTAAAGATGTACAACTTTGCATAATATAAAAATCTCAGTTTGCATCATTTGGTTTCATAAATTATTCAGTATTATGCATGGCTTAGTATTGCTTGGCTTTGCTCAAAACCATTATAAATTTCTTGTATTTAATTTACAGCTGTGGAACAACTATTTTCATTTGGCTGTGGCTTTTATTACCCAAGATTCACTACAACTAGAAAACTTTTCTCATGCAAAATACAACAAAATCCAGAACAAGTAAGCAAAAATATATACTTCATCATATGTATTTAATTTTTTAATAAAATGATGATAAAGATTAGGGTAAAGATATTTTACTTTTTTTTTTTTTCTAGATACGGAGATATGAGACGTTTAATTGGCTTTTCTATCCGTGATATGTGGTACAAACTTGGTGAGTAGGCAAATTAACTTAATTACAACCGAATGCGTAGCACATTGCGTTTTTGCTCAAAAATATCTGATGTGAAATGCTTTTGTAAATATTTGTGGAATTTGACACTGTAAAATGTTTTCACTCTCGTGACTAAGCTTGGTACTGACACAAGATACTGTGTGAGTATTATTTATTACCACAGGAACTCCCAAACTTCTCTCATATTTCAAAGATGGCTGAACTTTATTTTGCTGAAATTGAGAACCAGATAAATTTTCCTGGAGTATGTTGCTCCTGATTCATGTTAAGTGTGTCTTTTTTGGTTGCTGAATATATGGTAAGTTCTTTGAAATTAAAATGTCAAACAATTAGAGCTCTTGTTACATCCTGTCAAAGGGTCACCTTCATGAATGCAAGGCAAGATTTAAAGTAGTTGGCTGGAGGTGAAAGGGAAGGCATGATTTTTCCTGAACAAAGTGCCATAAGCAGAATATGAGGGATGGTAAGAACTCCATTACTTCTAGATGTTAAGGACCTACTAAGCAGATAACTGTATACAGGTGAACCAGGTTTTTACCTGGTAATCTTTCTGTATGCACATTGATTAAGGGCTCATCCATTTCAGTTTTTAGGCAAATAATAATAATAATTCTGATTTCCATTGAACAGGAAATTCTCTTTTGACAAGAGGATAGGCTGATGAAGTATCCAGTTTATTGCTCATTTGGTGGAAATCATAACACAACAGTTGAAGATATTATGTAGGAAGTTGAAGATACTGTTTCTGACTGATTTTTAGGATGAACTTGAACCTTATCTTCTCTCAGGCAGGCAGGGGAGATTTAACTTCCTGTTTTCTTGCAATAAATTTTTTATTGATTGTGCCAAGAACAGCAGTGCTAACAAGAAATATTCAAGATGCACTGAGGAAAAACTCTTTTAAAGACACTATTTTAGAGAGTAAAAAATTGTTCTGAAATTTATACCAGAATGTAGTGTCCAGTCTAATAGTGTCAGTGTTACCACGGATAAATGGTTCTTCAGGTTGGAGCATGTATACAACCAATTTCATGAAGAAATCCGCATACGGAATTCATGTGGATAGTGCATTGTATGTTTTCCTTTTCCATATAATTTATTATTTTATTCATAAATACAGTATTGGGCAGTACACATACCTGTCTGCCTGATATACCGTATTTGTTGCAAAGAAATGTTACTTCAAAACAACAGGATATTTAAAAAAAAAATAAAAATCAGGCTTTTTCTTTAGCTTTAATAAAAAGGAGTCTGCATTCTGAAAAGCAGTACAGTGTCTTGAGTATAACCCATGCTGGAGGTTTACAGCAAGATTGATGCAGACAAATGCATAAAATTATAAATTGCCTTGTTCTTTGAGGCAGATGATCTTCCTTTATCCATTTAAGTCATTGGGATGTTTGAGATGTTACTGTTGATCTCTGAAACGCAAATAACAGTTGCTGATGGCAGCATAGTTTTTCGAAAGATTTTTTTTCCCTGTCCAGACAGTCATGTGCAAAGGTTTTTTTTTGTTGTTTTTAAGATGAGTCTTGGTCAGGCAATGAATATTGCAATCATTTAGCTTAAGATTTCTGCCTCTTTTTTTTTTTTTTTTTATTCATATAAGAAGGTTTTTTTTAGATTATTTTTTACAGGTGAAGGAATAGTTACATAATACATGAATTTCTGTGGTTTTCAAAAATTACATATACCTGTAAAGTGTTAGAAGTAATTCAGTTGTCATAAGATCATAAGATTATCTTCCATCTTATTGACATTACTGATTGTACTAGGATTAATAATATTTTTTATCAACATGACTGGAAGAAAAAATAATGTTGCATAAAACAATTGATGTCATTGTTAAGTTATGCTTAAAGTTACAACATTATGGCACCCACATGAGGGAAGAATTAGATTACTTTTATTTATGGAATAAGTCCAGTCATATCTGTTTGTGAGAATATTTTAATTTCCTTATATGCTTCAGGCAGACATTCTGAGACAGGTCATTGGATTTTGATGATGGTCTAATCCACATCTTTTTTTTTTTTTTTTTTTACACCGTGGCATCCCATTTAAAGCTCTCTAGCTGAGAAAATTTGAAGGATTCCTAGTTTTTGTTTGTTTGTTTTTAATTACTTTCCACTCAAAGAATTTAAAAGAGGATGTTTAGCGGTGAAAAACCAAAATGTTCATACAAAATCTCAACTCGGCTGGTATACGTTTATATTTCTGGCATTGAATTCTGGCATCTTGGAATGAGAGTATATTTATTAACATTTTTTTAGCTTTTGAAAAGGGGTAGAGATGAAGTTCTAAGGCTGTTATTACCATGGGCATTTAAAAAAACTGTTTTAAATGATTGCATGCCCTTAAATGTTTTTTTTTCCTAAACATTTTTTCGTCTCCTCTCAAATATCTAATGTGTTGTTCTATTTTAGGCCAGAATAAAATTTGCTTTATTCCGGGGATGGTTGGGCCCATCCTGGAAATGACGCTTATTCCAGAGGTTGAACTACGAAAAGCCACAATCCCGATTTTCTTTGACATGATGCTGTGTGAATATCAAAGGACAGGCGAATTCAAAAAGGTAATCACAAATATAATGTGATTTTTAAAAAAAATGTTATGTAGCCAGTTTATATCTGGCAAATATTTGTTGTGTGGGTTTCTCTGTTTAGACAAAGTAAAATTCAAAATATTGAGAACAAAAGGAAGAGCTCTTGCACAAGCCAGTTTAGGCTTTCCAAAGTGGATTAGTTGGAATTGAGAAAAACGTCTTTCATAATGACAGCAATAAGGCACTAGAGAATCTTGATCAGAAATTTCAAAATTTTACTGAACAATGTCCTGAGTGGCAAGACATTACACTGAAGTCAGTCCTCAGTTAAATAATAGGTAGAATTAAATGATTTCCAGGGGTCCCTTCTCGTTTAAATTTTTCATGATTCCTGTTTGTAACATAGATCTTTACACAACAAAATTTTAAGTTCTTAATAAGGAATGTCTGACAGAAGTTGCAGTGAGTAGTTTTAAATGAATTGCACATTATTAGACTTTCATATAAACTTTTAAAAACATGTACTTTGTGAAAAATAACCCCTGTGAAGAACTGACATTCCAAAAATTTTTTCTACAGGAATTTTAGGAGGAAAAAAAAAAGTATTTTAAAATCACAAATATTGCATATTTTTGAAAGAAAAGAAATAGGATGGTGGAATAGGGCACTTGGGAGTGTGGTCTAGATCTCTTTCCACTGCTTAATATGTGAATTTGGACAGTTAGCATTTGTCAGTTTCTCTCCTAGCTGACTTTTCCATTCTCTGCAGGGTCTTTGGGCATGGATTTCTTTTCTTCTGAGTTTGCACACTGCCTTTCACAGTAAAATTTAACTTGGAGCTTCAGGCTCTGTAGTTGCACAAATAATGAATTCAGAACAACCATAACAGTAAGTGACAAATAAAAAGTCATAATTTTGGACATTTGTAGGAAAGTAGATATAAATATGTCACTTATACCCAGCTAATGTTTAATACTCTACATGTGGGGCATTTCTGTGTCAGTTAAGTGTGGAACAAACTAGCAGATGGAATTGGATTTTGGTCTGTATTCCAGAGCGCAAAGCTTTTGATTCAGGGCCAAGATTAAAAAACACTTTGCATTTCTGCATCTGTTCCATACATGTCCTAATAGTTCTATATTTGACTTCTCAAAAATATTGTCCTGCTTCTTGCCTTATACTTCATCTCTTGGGAGGGATGTAGAGATCTGTACAGACCAAAAATCATGGAAATTTATCAGTCAAACTGACTGATTAGCAAGAACAATAGTTTAAGAGCCTGGCAGATGCTAGATACTTAAATCACTTCTAATGCTAATATAAATAAGTTTCAAGTGATAATTCTTCAGTGCTGAGGAACAGGAACATTAGTTTTATTAGTGTAAGAATAGTTTTATCAGATGACACTAAAATGATTTCATAATTTAACTGTAGAGTGTCATTGGATTATAATCTGTTTCAGATTTAGTTGGTCAGAATTGTGGTATTTATTCTCTCCACTGTATGGATGAGGTAATAAAGATCAATTTCTCTAAAATTTATTCTGTATGATGAAGTTTCAGTTCAATATTGCCTTCAGTTAAAACATAATTGTGTTGAACTTTTTTTTTCTGATGAGAGATAGGAGAAAAAAACAGAGACACCTTTACCTGTAGTCTATCCTGGCAGTGGAACTAGAGCTTGCCTCCTATCTGTCACATCATTTAATAAGCTTTCCCCAAAAGATTGATTTCATTAGTTGTGGTACTATGCTGAGATGTGTGTGACAGCACTCCTTTCTGTGTGTACCTATGTGTTAGGTTGGTACTAGCTCAAGAGACTGTGTCTTGCTTTATGTATACCGTATATGTGTGTTTATTGATCAGACTCTTTTCAAAAAGTTCACAACAAATGAGGTAAAGATATAAAGTTATTTAAACTTATCTGTAGTTTCGTTTATTTTCACTATTTCCAGAAAATAACTAATCCCAGAGAAAGCAAAATTCCACATCTGGTTATCTCAAGAACGGCATACTACTCTCTCTCCCTTCTCCATCCCTTCCTCCATCTGTCTCTCTCTCCCTCTCTCTCCCTCTCTCTCTGTTTCTCTCTCTCTCTTTCATTAAATGAAGCATATATGCAGACATATGGCATGCCAAGGCATTTTCTTCTCAATCCTTTGTTTCGTAACTTCTGTTCACCCAAATTTGTTTAATATATTACTTAAGCTTGTAATTTTACTTTTAAAGATGTAGGGAGGGAGAATTTAATATCTAATTGTAGGCATGCAAGCTTTGTCTGTCATTAGATCACAGAGCTAGGAGTCTTAGAAAGGTGATTTATTCAACTTGCATTAGGTGTCAGTGGATAGAATTAGTCCTTCAGATATATAATCTCCTTTATGTACAAAGGAAAGCTAGCTGCCTATTGGTTGAGCACATGATGTTAAAAGAATTCCATCCTCCAAATTATCCTTACCTATCTTTCCTTTATAGATCAGGTTGTACATCTCGTCAAGACTTCCCAAAGCAAGGCACGTCATCAAGCAAACTACTTCTATTCTCTTTAACTGATAATTTGAGACTAGAAGCTAAAAAAAAGCTTACCTTGTAAAAAAAAAAAAAAAAAAAAAAAGGAAGAGGGGGGAGACTAGCTCTTTTCAGAGTAAATGAAATTATCGTTGAAATAAATGTGGATTCAAGTTATGTTAAAGATTTTAACTTGGCTTAGGAAAGATTAATTCATCTGTGTTTGTATTTCTGTACAAATAAATCATTCTGTTTGTCTTTGGTTTTCACTTTAATATCTTCCTTGGTTTCTTCCAATTGCTGAAACCATCTGGGGAGGTATTCTGTAATTACTTTCCTTCCTGACCTTGGTTGAAAAGAGCAAATAATGCTGACCAATGACGTGTACTTGGACTTACGTATTTTTTTATAGGTTTAGTGGATAAGTGTTTATTCTTAGTGACATGGCATGTTGAAATCATGTAATTTTCTGAGATAACATCTGTGAAATGTTAATAAATTAGTAAATGTGTTTTCAACAAGCTCCTCTGACATGTGCTTTATAATTGCTTTAAATATCCATATTTCTTACTCTTATTTCTTGGTATTTCATTACATCCAAGGATTTCAGAGGAAAGTGAGATCGTTCCACTATCAGAAACCAAGTTTAGATGGCTTGGTGCTTCAGACAGATCCATGTAGAAAAAATGAAGATGTTCTGTAGTTGGCTTTGAAGTGTGTTCAAAGCTGCAGGAATTTCTTTGGTCTACTAGGTAGACAAGCAGGTGATTTTAAAGCATAGTTAATGTAGTTAATTCCAATTACAATTAGGCACACTACTTAAGTTAGAAGAGAAATATCCCTACCAGGGCTGAATTATGGCACAGGTTCATTAAAAAATTCTTCTATATTTCTGCCAGCTTATTTATTTTGGTTCAAGAAACAAGCTTTCTCTTTTTGTTTTCCTTTTTTTTTTTTTTTTTTTTTTTCTCCTTTACCCCAGCTTGTTGAGAACCTGCAGGAAAGATGCTTAGAAAGGGGTTTTTGTTCAGGTCCCAGATCTGTGAAATTATTGCCTCTTAGAGCAGTCATCAATACCCTGCCTGCTGAATAAGTACTAGGAAAGATTTAGAGGTGGATAATTTTTAACCAGTGCTTGACTTGCACTGTATTCACAGGTTTCTGTATTACTGCAGTAAGTCCACAGACTTGAGCTCTACAAAATGACAGAATTGGATGTTTTGTGTTAATACTGCCTCGTCCTCAAACTGCTGTGTGTCTACTTTACCCATACTAATAGACAAATAGGCATTAATACATAAAAATGAATTCTGAGCCCTTTAAACTACTTTTTCAGCCTGGACCAGCCAAAGTAATTTTCTTTCTGTGCTGTTTCTCTATACCTCTGCTATATTTCAATGATAGCTCTTTATTCTCTAGTATTGGTATGGTACGTACTGTTCCTCTGGCAATCTTTAATTTGGATTCTAATTACAGAAAAGAGCTACTATTAGAGTAGCAAAACCTCTAAATAACAGAGTTGTTCTGGATCATAGCATATTAGTCCTCCTAGCAAACCAGAACTCTTTGTGGCCTCTCAAGAATAAATAAGATTCCCTCTTATGTGATACACCTATTAAAAAAAAATGCAGAAAGAGTACTAATGTAGTAATCCTTTTCAATTTAAATCGGATTAAATCAGAAAATCAGAATACGATACTGCTGTTTGCAGTAAACAATTTTCAATTTTCTCTGAAAAACTTATAAGTAATTCTGAAGTCTCTGAGATCTGAAGTCTTTAACTATTTTGGGAAGCATTGTCTCCTTTTCAGTATGCCACAGAGATTAAATATATTGGTGCCAACTTTTGTTGAAATATTGGATGGCTATGTGGTGCTCAGTTCTACTGGAGTTAGTCCTATACTGCTATTAACATTTCTCCTATGCGTAGTGTGCATGTTTGCATACATTCACATTCAGCAATGACCTTTTTTATATGTAAGCATCTCACTGATAAAAAATAGAAACATATATTCTCACTTTTTTCCCCTTCTACTTCCTTCATTCAGACTTCCACGCTATTTTAACTATTTCATAAAACAGTGCATTTTAAATGATGATATTCGTATTTTCATGAACATTACTTTTGTACTCAGTCATCTCAAAATATGCTACATGTGGTGCTGAGTTGGCAAAGTTGTCTGTCAGTGGCATTGCATAGCATGTACTACACAGCATGTATCCAAGTTGTGTATCACACCAACTCCTTGTGAAGTGTTCAAATATTTCGGTTTAAAGCATGTCTATCAGGTGCTGCATTAGGTACTGAATGCACAATTTTGGATTCACATGTTTACAGCTGTGACTCTGTTGGTTTTCTTTGGTCTGATAAATATGTAGTGGTTTAAATTGCTCCTTCCCCCACACTCCCCTTAGCAAAAAATGAGTGTAGCCTAATTTTCTGCTCTTCATTTTTTGCTTTTTGTGTGATGAATGTAGAAGTCAGGCCACTCAACACATTCTTTCAAAGTTCCTTGAAAGAAGCAACAACCAGTCTTCTGTCCCACAGCAGTTTGCAGAATCAGGATGACCCAGCAGATGTCAGGCTGGATGCATGGCTTCTTGCTGTCACTTTGAAGTATACAGGTTGAGTAATCCTGATAGTTCTACTGTCTCAGTATGGGATTATATTCACTGCTGTAAGGAAGGGAAACCTGAGAAATTTTTACAGTAAATAGCTAGTGAGCATGTAATATTTTTTCATTAGCTGAAAAACAAATGTGAGTAGAGTGGATTTTCTTATGTTGCCCTCAGGGGCAGTTCTAAGGATGTTCCAGTAGAGATTTTAACATATTATGTAGCTTATAAGTCTCTTTCTTTTTTAAGGTGTTATTTTAACATTTTCTTACATCTTGATTTGAAGGGCACAATCACTTGATTGGATTATTTTCTGGAATAAATGATCTTTGCTATTGGCTGGTCCTGTTCAACTGAATCTCAGGACAAAAATGAAGGATACATAATATTATGGAGAAAAATCTGGGAATACTTGGCCATCATGATTGCTAAGCCTTAGGCTTAGCTACTTTGGCAAGAATTGAATGTTTTGATGATGATATATTAAAGTGAGAAAAAATATCTAGCATTGTGGTCAACTGATAGCATCACATGTAAAACACTATAGCATTTCTCTCTACGATGAAAAGCTCCCAGTTCTCTTAAGGGATGATCTGGATCCTCATCTGTCAAAGCTCTCAATTACACTGAAATGCTGGGACAAAACAGAATTATTTATATGCCCAAAATCTTGTTCTTGAATAATTTTCTGTGTCAGCACAGTAGTGAATTCTCTGACACAGTGCTTTTTTTTATCACTTTATCTACATAGAGCAACAGAGATTCATTTTAATATAACTCTAATTTTGTAATTTTTTGCTTGTCTGCTTGTTTGTTTTTCTGTGCCTGTTGATGGGTTAATGTCTTGTCTAGAACTTTGTGGTAGATCTTTTCCATTTTTCTTGAAAATGCTATGTGAAAGGACACCAAAGGCTTCTTATATCTGAGGCTAAATTGTACTGGAATGCAAAAATTTCTTTAGTACCAAGAGAAGTCTTTTTTAGATGTGCTTTCTACTTCAAATGAGCAGCTCATGGCTTCCCTCAAATGTATTCTAATCTGTGCTCTTCTGCATCCTTCCCTCACTCTTGTCTTTCTTGTGCTACGTCTTTAGAAGAAATTTCACATCTGAGCTTGCATGCTCAAAGCATTAGCTATCTTTGTTTTTTTTTTTTTTACCTGTAGTTGACTCATAGTGCAATAGAACAGACAACATAAATGAGCAGTCTTCCTTTCTGCTGCCTTAACATGCTGTATTTAACAATGCAAAATGTACAATACCTATACAAAATATTAGAAGCAACAACAAAAATATAATATTTGCCAGATCTAAATAATTTATTCATATTTTATTCAAAAATTTTAGTTAAAATATGGGAAAGTGGAATGAGACGTGGTGACTGTGTCAAGAGGACAATCAAAGCCACATCAGAAAAGTTTTTAGGAGTGTTTCAAAGACATTATAAATTTGTAATTCTCTAATTGTGCAATTTCTTTACAAATCTATATCAAGTTGATTACTCATATTATACCTGAACATACAATTAGTTGGCTAAGAACAAGAAATGACTTAGCTGCAGTATTGCACTTCATTTCAGAGGGCATATCCAAATGAAATGGCAGTGTAGTGAATTGGTATACGCAGACTTTCAGCAGTGCTGAAAGTACAGCCTATGAATCAAGGTGATTAATCTTGGAAAGCTTTTATAAATTGTCAGGCTTTAATATAACAAGCCAAAAAGATGTCAAAGAATGAAGAGTCAAAGAAAAGTCAGAAAAGGGGCTTAGAAGCAATGAAAGTATTCAGTGAAGGCTAAGCACAGAACAAGGTCAAACCAACTTAGGTAACCAGAGAGTATAAAAAGTATTCCCTTTGTAGTTAGAGCCAGTTGGAAATCGGTTAATAGAAGAATGGTTCTGCCTTGAAGGGGATTTCCTTTGGTGATGTACTTATTATTTGTGCTGGGTTTCCAGCCTGCAGGGGCAAAAATATATCAGTTTCTTTACAGGACAATATTTGAAGCTTGGGAGAAATTATGCAAATGGACTGACTGCCTTTTAGTGATTTTTATTATCATTGTTTTAAACGACTTAAAGCCTGCAACATTTTCATGTTAGTATTTCTTTTTGCTAAGCTTATTGAACTAAATTGTCTTCTGCTATGTAGTATTCCTATATTACATTACTTTTAATTAGTCTTCTGTTTTCCACAGTTAACATGTTATTTTAAAATCAGTTCTTTGGAGCACTTTATGTTTTTCTGAATTGTTTTAGATCATGTCTGAAGGACACCAGTAGGCCAGTACACCCAATAATTTGGTCTAAAATGCACGGGTCTACACCAGAGTTTATTAATGGGGGTATATTTTTCTTGAAACCATCTCCCAGTACATTGACAATTGGCGTAAATAACTTTAAATAAATAAATAAATATCACCTTGGTATTTTTCATTTTATATGTAATAAATAAATCATCTTTTGTATCTCTGTTGCAAGTATGATACATAAATAACTTTTTGATAACATTTTTGAGCATGCACATCCTAATGTTTTAGTAACATACTTGGAGAGGGAAAAACAAACACACAAACTATATGAATGTATTGTAGTTTCCATGGTTTTCATTACCTGGACTTGAATGCAGTCTGCATAAAATATGGTAAAGGCCTGAAAAACTAATTACAAATATCATTTGAACATGTTAGATTGGATTAACCCTTTCAAAATGATAAGGCAATTTCCTGTGTATAACATCTTGCAAGTGCTTTGAAGAGACAAATCATAATTTTATATTCCTATTGCAACGGCACAATGACATTTTTAAGTCTTTATGTAATTCAGGTGTGATCCTGAAAAGTGCTGGTTTTAAATATAATCTGACATGTACTTCTGTTTATTTAAGAGGTAATGGAGCATTGCTGACCTAGAAATTCTCCAGAGATTTCGTTGGAGTTAATGGCACTGAAGAGGTGCCAAGCCATCAGCACTGACAATTTGAATACATACTTGTAACAACAGTTTTGCAAGTTACCATTAGTTTCCAAAAGTGTTATAGCTACAGAAATATATTCTTCTGATACCAATTTGCAATATGTTTCATCTCCAGATACTTGCTCAGTTTTGATTTTTTTTTTTTTTTTTTTCTTACTTAGTTTGAAAATGAAATCATTTTGAAGTTGGACCATGAGGTGGAAGGAGGACGTGGAGATGAACACTACATGCAGTTGTTTGAGTCAATGTAAGTAGTGGATGACAGCAAATGTCTTCAGGATGTGTGATCTTAGTGTTGCTTCTTCTCAAATTGGTGAATTTCTTTATAATAAAGTCAAATCTAAGAAGTTTTTTCATCAAGGGACTGTAAATAGCATACTGTTTCACTAAACCTGGTTTGAATTATAGTTTTACCCATTAAAAATGTTTGCATAATTATTTTTCAGTATTTTGTGTTTCACCTACATTATGAAATTATACTTAACTTTATTTTCTCTACCCAACTTCAAAGCAAAGATAATCCAAACTTTTTACTTTCCCCATTTTTGATTGTAGCCTTCCTTGTTTTTATGTCACACTAATAAGAAAAGAGCACTTTGAACAGTCTGTCTTGCTTTCTCAATGTCTAGATATTGTATAGGGATATGATTTAATAAAAATGCTTTGAAGAAGTTCTAAAAGCTGATATAGCACCTCCTCCTCATCTTGGCTGTCTATATTTTTATTCTCACACATTGTAGCTGTGTCTTCATTAGAGGCAGAGGCATGTGCAATTTGCTGGACAGTGGTGGTACCTTTGTGCCTACCTCTGAGACTTTGTTCCTGGCTTTGTGACTTACAGACTGTAGCAGTGAGAAAAATCTAACTCCTCACACAGTTTTTCAAGCACCAATGACCTAACTAGTTATTAAGGTTAAAAATGCTATAGCACTTTTGCTACATCAGAAACTAGGCATAGGCTTTGTAGCATTGACTGTGTGGTTTTGATGCTCTCTCTCTCTCAGCCTGCTACTTTGTATGTATTGTATTTTTGTGTGGGGTTGTAGCAGTCTTTGCAAATTGCATCCCAGTTCATGTGAAGCGTGAAAATCCTGTGTATGCCACAATAGAAAAAATCTGCTTTTAAGGAAAACATAAGCTTGTAAAGAATATTCTATTATATGAGCAATCAATATGTAAATACTATGTAAATAATATTTAATTATATTCTAATTAGAATCCCCATTTAAATCAAACATCATTTGAGTCAAACACCATTTAAATACTTGTTAGTTTAGCTTCCCTCCTATGATGAGACAACGTATAGAGAGGCAGGCTTGAAAACAGTACTAACACTTTTTAAGCTACAGAAAACTTCATTGAAACTTACATGTTAGCAGGGAAAGATGAAGTTTTAAAAATGTCATTTTCACTTCCTATTATGCAATGACTATGTAAACTGAGAGCAATAAACTTTTATTTTTGAATGTTTCCTGTTTGCCTGCCAGTCTTAGGAGACGTTCAGACTAGCTCTTGGTATGACCTAGAAGAGGCCTGAAAATAGATAGTTGCTGCAAAGGCTGAACTATGCTGCCTGCCTAAACTGTCAGTACAATTCATCATCTCTAATACTGGGGATTCAGTAGACACAGTGGGCATTTATTGCAGTGCTTAGGTTTCCTTGCTGCTAGTAAGTTTTCTTCCAAACATCTATACTAAATCTTCCTTGCCTCAGTTTAAGCCAGTTATTTCTTGTTTTACCCACATAACGAATCATTTATTCTGGTTTTCTTCATAGAAGATTTTAAAAGAATGGAAGGTTGCTGTCAAGTTTCCTTTACTCTTCTCCTTAGGGTTAACAGCCCCAATATTTCAATTTATCGTATGCCGTGTTTTCTGCACATTCCTACAATCTTTACAGCTGTTTTGAAATACCTTAAAGCTGGAGAAGGTATTCAAACTGAGATGTTAGAAATGCTAAGAGAAAAATATTCATTCACATCTCATGTATAAGACACATTTGACAATTAGATCATTTTTCTGAGCCGTATTACATTGTTTGCAATGTTTTCAGTTTACTCTTGCTTTCAATTATTTTTCTAGAGAACTGGTACCTATCCAGATAAACCCCATCTTTCAGCAATGCGGTTGATTAGTCTCATCAGCTATACTACATAACATTTGATCTTCCTGGTTTTCCAGGGTACCTTTCTTTCCCTTTGACTTAACTTTTAACAATTTTTCTGTCATTTTTTTCACTGTACTCTCTCACACTCTACAATACATCAAGACACTTAAAGATTTCCAAGTCTAAAGATGTCACTTGGTATTATCTTCAGATTTTTTGTTTCATCCTTGAAGTTCTCTAATGATGTATGTAGAGGGATAGTAGAAACAAAGGCTGGTGACCTATCTGCTGTAGGACCCTGTTATCTCCAGTCATTTTTATTTTCCTTCCTTCACACTTTCTTCAGCCCTCTGTCCCCATCTGCCTGTCCCAACTGAATAGAGACCCAGTTAAATTGTGCTCCAGATTTTTTCCTTTGGTCTTATTTTCATCAACTAATTTCCTGTGGCTGTGCACAGTTCCAGTTGTCACCTAAATGCAGATATTTAGGTGAGCCAATAGCTGTATTCTGGTGCTTACCTGTGCAACCAGCACTTACCCACACTAGTTGGTTGCTGCAAACTTCCCATGCCTATTAAATTAAACAGGGTCAGCAGAAATCTAAACAGCAATCCTTGCTGTTACACATAGTTCTAAATTCTAGCATGCATAATGACAGAATTATGTCCTCTGCTAATGAATGCTGTCTCAGACAACAGCATGGAAGAGCTGGGATAATATGGAACAGATGAGAAGATGTTGTTAATTAGCAGAGTAGACAAGGCTACCCCATTGCAGGAAATGGAGGAGAATCACGCTATATGAATGCAAGTTGTGCTGAACCTCTTCTCCTCAGGCTCAGATAATGAATCCTGACTTGTTTTAGTTACTAATGTAGGTGACTGTACTTGCCCTTGTTAACATTTTATCCTGTTTCTGATACGTACATATATAAAATAATTCATCCAGTGTAGTATTCCAGTCTCCTCTATAAATCTGAGGCCTTCTTACTTTCTTTTCCACAAATACCATTTAACATGCTCTAGCCTATTTTATTGGTTGTCAAGTCTTCAGATCCTTTAATATTTAACATCCAGTTAAACACAGTTAAGTTTGCTGTATGTTTAATATCAAAAGCCATGTTTCAGTAATTTAATTCTTTCAGTTATTGCTTCAGGCTGTTAGCCTTTGTCTTTCACATCTTATACAATATAAATGTTCTTTCAGGCACATGTACACACACTCTGTTTTGGGAAAATAACTCTATTTTCAACCTTTGGACCTTTCCTTTGGAAAGGAATAAACATTAGTTGTGTTTTTATTCTGAGTGAGAACTTTGAGACTGGGTACTTAGCTGAGACCCCAGTCTAGGCCCAAGCTTGGAAGGTTCCTTTGCAGTCAAAGGTATTAAGAATATGTAGTTTCTGAAGAAAGTTAATGTGATTCTGAGGAGTAGGAACTTATTTTTGTGATTAATTGAAACTAAAAACTTTATAATGAAAGTTAAAAACTAAGAGTATGCTGATAAAACTGACTTTCCTGTATTTTTTTTATCAAAAGGTGACTAACTGCATTTTTGAACCCACAGAAAGTTTGTTTGCTTTTGCTTATTTCTAAGGGGCAAATTACTTCGGTGTGGTCTTGTTAGTGAATGTCTTTTTAGACTTAAAATTTGTTGATTCAAACTTTCTACTAACACATAAACATACCAAGAGAAAGAAATAATGATTGTATTTTTTTGTGCACGGTAACTAAGGAAAGTGAAGTCTAACGTTTATTTCCATAGCATGGCACTGAAGAGAACTGAATTCGTGTTATACCACAGGTGCAATTTTACTTGATTCTGGAATTGTGGGTATTGACTTGAATTTGCAGTAATTGTTGGACAGGAAAAATGAATACATATATATCACCTTGTATGTCTCTGGATGCCTAAAATTATCGGCCCACAAAGGGAATTTACAATGCAGTCTGCAGTTGCTGTAGCTCTAATACTATGTTTGCCTTCAGGTCCAAACATAGTTTCAGCAGATGGACTGCTGATTTTGACAGTACTCTAAAATCATTTTGTTTGTGTTTGCAGTCTTACAGAGTGTGCAAGTCAGTATCCTGGCATTTTTAACTTGGTTGAAAGCTTCGTCAACCTAGTTAAAGGTCTCCTGGAGAAGCTGCTGGATTACCGAACTGTGATGAATGATGAAAGCAAGGACAATCGCATGAGCTGCACTGTAAACTTGCTGGTATGTTCTCTCTTGTAATTCTTGCATGAGAATTTCATAATCCAGTCACCAAAGATGAAAGTAAATCTTCCTGGAGAAGGGATTGGTCTACAGTGCTCAAATAATGATTCAAACTTTTTTTGTCCATTTGCATAGATATATACATAAACATGCAACATTCATTCAGTTCTTCAATTTTGCATGTTTTATCCACTTTTGTTCTGTGAATAAATAATGAAGTCCATTACTTACACACCTTTACCTGTTGATAGGCTTAGTGTAACAGTGAGTATTTGCAAAGTAAAGTTTTGCACAAGGAACTTACCTACTTACTGCTTTAGCAGCTCAGCAATTCTGTTTTTTAAATCTGGAGAAGAAGCATGCAAGATACACCTGCAGTAAGGTGCTGAAGATATTTAAGTCTCTTATCTATTTGTAGGCCACCCCATCTTTTGTTCTGTTACTATTTCATAGTGAGAACATCACATACAGATATTCCTCCACCAGGAAGTTTAAGCAGAAAATGAACATTTATCAGCTTTAAAGGTGGAAAAGAGAACATGATGCATATATACATGCATATACTCACAGTTCCTTAATAATACTGTGCAAGGTAGTATAAATTTCTGCAATTCTTAAGGAGGCAATCCTTGTGATACGTTTTGCACAGCCAAGCACTTCAAACACATGTTAGTGTTATGCTGATAAAAACGACTTATACCTGTAATGAGCCCCTTTAGAGACATTGCACAATAATGTTGCTTGCATAAACATCACTAAATACCAGCTTCTATCATGGCCACCAAGTGTAGCCAGAGCGTGTGGTTTGTTATGTTAATGCTTTTGGATAACTATATTATCTTCTTCTCCAACAGAAAAATATTCACTGATGATTTCATTAATGAACTGGAAGAAGTATGCATATATTATTAATTTGTAATAAATACAAGTACTAATAACCAATTAAAATATTAATTGAAGCAGCAGTAGTGGCAGGTTTAAGCTTAAGATAGTTTGTATGTAATGTGTGTCTTGCACTCTACTATTAGCAAGAAAAGCAAAACCTCAGCAAAATATTTGTAACTTGGGTTTTAATAAAAGAAATTAGGAAATAACTTTTAAATGTTTGTGTCTCTAGAACTTCTACAAGGACATTAACCGTGAAGGGATGTATATCAGGTATGGTGGCTGCTCTGTTTGGTTTGCTTTGGAGATGGCAATAAAGTTCTCTTATATATTATCTTATATTACTATTATATATATTATTATTCTTTTATCACTGTACTTGAATTTCTGTTCTTTAATGGTAGTTTACTATCCACAATGACTGTTGTAGCCCTGGTCTCATTTATATTTTTAATCTATATTTTGTCTAGCCCTCAGCAATTTGGTGTTCATTAAATGTATTCATTGGCAGCATTTTTTCCCCAGGCATGAACTTCTAGCTGATCCAAATCACTCAACATTCGTTGTCTATTGCTTTAAATAAAGAAAACGTAGTTAGACTCGATTTGATGGAGGGTGTATCATACGTTTAGAATGGCATGAAAAAAGTTCTCTAGAATTGTGCAGTCTGCCAAGTCTCTTTAAATATGCAACACCACATGTAATGCAGAATTACTGGTAAAACATTTTTCTCTAAGACAGTTCTCAGACATTGCTGAGGGGGGCACATTTTAAGTAGCATCAACAACTGGGAATAGTAACACCTTGTATTGCTTCAACAAGGTATGACAGTTCCTGTGTCAAAACCCCTGTTGTGTGACAGAGTATGGAAGGTGATTTTTTTTTTCTCTCTCTCTGGCTGATGGAAGATGTGTGACTTAAGTCCCTTGATAGGCATTGGTTGGGATGATAGCAGCAATGCTGCTGTAGGGATCAAGAACACTGGCAAGGTAAAACAGATATTCTGCGCCTAACACCATGCCAAGTTGTACAGGGACCTGCTTTATCTTTCTCAACCTGTATTTTCATTTTTTCTCCTTTACTGTTTTTTAACTGTTATGCTTGCCTCTATTTACATGCAATGTATTTATATGCAATCAAAAACTGCTACAGTGAAAGCAGCTCTTTTTATTATTGAATCATAAAATCATCTAGGTTGGAAAAGACCTTGAAGATCATCAAACCCAGCCATGAACCTGACATACCAATTCTCATCACTAAACTATGTCTCTTAGTGCAGCATCCAGGCATCACTTAAATACCCCCAGGGATGGGGTCTCCACCACTCCCCTGGGTGGACTTTTCCAATGACTGATCACCATTTCTGTGAAGAAATTCTTCCTGATATCCAGTCTAAACCTCCCCTGTCACAGCTTGAGGCAACATTGCCTCATGTCCTATCACTTGTCATCTCAGAAAAGAGACCAACACCTTCCTTTCAGGTGGTTGTAGAGAGCAATGAGGTGTTCCCTCAGCCTCCTTTTGTCCAGACTAAACAACCCCAGTTCCCTCAGCTGCTCCTCATAAGTCTTGTTTTCTAGTCCCTTCACCAGTCTCTTGCACTTTTATACACCCACTTGCACAATTCAGCAGCCCTTTTGTAGAGAGGAGTGCAATAACAGTCCAGAAATAATGGGCACAGAGGTCTGACTAAGACCTCAAGTTGAAGCACTTCTTCCTCCTAGAAGTGGATTTAGCAACAGTTCACACAAGGAGGTTAGCTCTTTCCCCTCCTTTTTTTGCACAATGTTTCAGTATACAAGGAGGACAAATAAAAGTCTGAAAAAATGTGCAGACTTTAGCCTCTCTCAGAGCGCTCTTGAGGACCCTTTGGGTAGTGACTACATGACATCTTTCAGCTTTACATTATCTAGAGTTTATCTAGAATATTTTCGATACTTAGAATTCAAGTCAGGTTAGGATCTAGACTAACTCTTTTTCTCTCCTCTAACAGATATTTGTATAAATTACGAGATCTTCATTTAGACTGTGAGAATTACACAGAAGCTGCCTATACCCTTCTACTCCATACATGGCTCTTGAAGGTTAGATTTTCCTCAACCCAAGCTATCACATTTTTCAAATTTACAAATAAAAAAGTGTCTTAATTTCTAGTACACTGCATATTAGTTACTTTCCTCAGGAGTTCAAATTTCTACTTGCAAATACTGTTATAGGTCAAAAAAAAAAAAAGTTAATTATTGAAATTTTACTTTCAATAAATGATTCGATGTCACATGTTGGTAAAACTAAATATGGCAAAAATATTTTTTCAAAGTGAAAAGAGTGTGTGCAAGTTCTGAAGCTATTTAGCTTCCTTGTGTTTTTGATTTTACTACTTTCTTGCTGTCCCACATATAGCAATTATAAAAATTACACACTTTTTCAAGTTATCACAGGGAGACACCTGACTTTCAATTTTATATAGTAGGTACCACAGTGACAAATTATGCCTCCTTTCTTTCATAGCTGATAATTATTTTCTCTACAGCTAATATTTATTCTCATTGTAACTGTTGTTTTCAGTAGAGATGATCAGTAAGAAGCATTTCCATTTCAAGGGAAAGTTCAAAATTTAAAGTTTTTTTTAAACAAAAATTTAAGATTTCTTGTGGAATTTCTTTTTGTGCAGAACTATGTAAATTTTGCGTTCCACAGTACTGTTTTGATTAAACTTCTTTTTGACTTTTCTGATCATGAAAAACTCTAAGGTGTATATATAATGTATTGGTGTAGAGAAAGATGATGTGCATGTATTTTATACAAAAAAAAAAAATCAGGATGACATTACTTAAATAAAATGAAGCAACTTGCTCCCTTAGTTTTTT
>CM021709.1:5131026-5291952 GCA_011074415.1 Stictonetta naevosa
CATTGGGATGGGGAGTGGAGAGGAACATGGTTTTAAAAATATTGTGTCTAGTCTTGCTTATTAGCGTTTTTGAAGAGGTGCTGAAAATGTTCCCAGTGCCTTTCCCAGCATCTTTGTGGAAGGGTTAAAAAAAAAAAAAAAAGACTGGGGAAAAAAAAAAATGCAGTATCCCAGATTTGGTGAAGGTTTGAGGGGAAAGATGTTGAATTCCAAAATCTGTGTTTGTTTTTTTTTTTTTTTGTTTGTGTTTGTTTGTTTTTAATGTGTTTTTTTCCTTAGTGGTCAGATGAACAGTGTGCACCCCAAGTCATGTCAACAGAGTTCCAGTGTTCACAGACCTATCGACACTTGAAGGAGAATTTGTATGAGAAGATCATAGAATACTTTGACAAAGGAAAGGTAGAGCTGCAGAGTTCTTTCACACCACAAATTTCTTCTTGATGTATTATTTTGTGTTGTAGCATATAATGAATATTCTCTGAAGAAAATGTTTGTTTCATTATTGCATATGAAATCCTTTTTGAAATGTGGGTCAAGTAAAAATTGTGTCCTGAAGGCTTATTCACATGGTACATCTGTTCAGTATGAATATGTTCTTTCAATAACCATGTTTACAAAGAAAGAGGTCAGTGTTCCTGACAGTGCCACTGTCAGGCAGTAATAATAAATGTTGAATGTATTTTCCTTTAATAGGGAAAGAATACGGACTACAGAGGTTGCATTTCTAAACTATTCAGTCATTATCTCCCCCCCCAAAAAAACAGTTTTTTTTTTTTTTTTTTTTCCCAGAGAAGTCTGTCTATTGCATCCCAAACTTAAAATGTAGCTGTTTGATGTTCAACACCTGAGTTTAGTTCAGTTTCTCTGAAATCTGTTAATAAAATCACTGATGGAACAGGGACCTGTCCCCCACCCCCAACACATAAAGCAAAGGATTAGAAAGCATGGAAAAATTCTGCAGCACTGCACAGTCCAATCTTATGAACCTGTAAGGACTTTCAGTCAGTATGTATTGTTCAGCTGTAATCAAGGGTATGAAGGGGGTAGGCAGTTCATTACTGCTTCTTGCAAAATAGAACTGCAACACCCCCACAAAAGACCCTCCTTTAACTCAGCAGGTAGAGGATTTTCAGTGCTTCAGCAATGTGCAGAAACTTTAGTACCATTTAACACAATTTCTTCCTTTTTTTTTTTTTTTTTCCTGGCATCTGAAATAATTATGATGTAGTGGTCCTCACCCACAGTGTCAGAATAACCAATTCCTTGTGATTTGTATTCTACCTAGCATTCCTGTTCTCCTCAGATACAGCAGAGTAGGTTTGCAAGCAGCTGAATGTACCTCCCAGGCTCAGAACTATCTCGCCTAGGGGTACATAGCCCTCCATAAAAATGGTCATAGTGCATATGACCACCAGCAACCTTACATCAGTAGAGAATTAGGCTCAGAAAAACTATTTTGTCTCCTTTATTCCAAATAGAAGATTTGCAGAATTTGAGAAATATCCTCAAGAGAGGGAGTTTTTGTTTGCTTTAGGACCATTTTTGTGCTGCATTCCAGAAGTACCTTTAGCAGATGAGAGCAACTGTCCCATGTAGTTCAGTGATTCCTTACAGTAATTTTCAGAGGTAGCTATTAAGTAGTGTGGAAAGAAACAAGCTGTTGCTCTGAGCAAGTAGTAATTTAAGTGTAAGCCTTGTAATTTTTTTAGCTGCCTAGGGGAGCTGTCATATGCCAGGCTACCTATGAGTATGTATGTCTCAGAATTTCTTGTAAAGTGAAATCTTTGTTTTAAAGAGAGGTGTGTATCAGTCCCCTCATAAATTGCTCCTGTGCTTGGAGTATATTCTATATATTATGTACCATAGTGATTTACAATTGTTGTTTATTGTATCTGAAAGTTTAGGTGACTTTTGGTAACCTCACTGTAAGAAAAAAAAAAGTAGGTTTACTTATTCCTTCCTGTAATGAACCATAAAATAGTTTCATTCTCTACATTAATCTGCTTTCCTAAAGTTTATGATTGCCTTGGGTGTTCCATTCTAAATATGCAGTTAATAAATGACTGCAATATAAAGACAATAATCAATACAACTGTAGCTAAACAGTGATGTGTTAAAGACTTGTTCGTTTTTACTGGATTTACTTTTTGAATATGTGGTTACGTTGCAGATGTGGGAAGAAGCCATATCTTTATGCAAAGAACTTGCAGAGCAGTATGAAAAGGAAGTTTTTGACTATGAGCTTCTAAGCCAAAACCTGGTAAGATTATGTACAGATCTTCAAATTATTTTTGTCACAAAAATTAGTCGCTTAGAGCTATCATAAAGGTAGAACTGCTTATGAGCTTGTAGTCTACCATTGATTTTTAATTAATTTGTCAAGGTATTGCCTTGCTGTATTGTGAAATTCCAGTGGTAGAGATTCATAAAGAGCTATTTATTGAAGTTGCATGGACATTATTGCAGTATTTTGAAACTCCTATAAAGGAGATGAGCATGTTCTCTTTTTGTGCAAAAAGATGATATATAAAAGTGATGTGACAGGCTTTTGAGGCGTTTGTGCTACTTTATGTTAGAAAAAGCACCTGGCTGTATTTTTCCCTGGAATTTTAGTTTAAATTTTAGGAAAGAAATCTGTCCAAATCAGGTACAAGTGAAGTAATACATCACAAGGAATTACAACTAGGTCCAAAGGCTAGAAGGAAGAAAGGTTTTGATATTTATTTTTTAAGCAGATTTAATGGAGGAAGTAGTTGAACATTTAAGTGAAATAATCCGAAAAGAAAACCCCAGCCCACATACCCTCTTTTTTTCCACCCTCAAGATTCTACTCTTCCACCATCTTTACCATATGCTTAGGGTTCATTCAGTAGACATCCCTGAATCTTTCTGCAAGAAAACCATGGGAATCAAAACATGATGTTCTTGAACAGTGTAGTGTGTAATGAAAGCTTTTTTCCTTCCACTAAATGTTATTTATGTCTTTACGTTTTCGTTTGTGGTAATGTTTTTGCCAGTTCAATTTAAGTTGCAGGGTTGCACATCTCATCAGTATAGCATAGGAAATAAAAGCAGTAAAATGAAATGACGTTTCATTTTTTTTGAAAGGCATCGTCCATGTTTACATCATTAATACCATAGCACAATGCTAGAGCAAAAGCTTGAGTTAAATGCTTACCTCAGAAAACATTTGAGGCATGGAGCTTTCCCAAATGCATTATTGCACTGATGTTATCTGTTACACTTACAAAATATGCAAAGTATGGCTTCAGTAATTGCTTTTTTTCTTTCCACACCAGTAAGTTAAGGGTACACTTGATTCTGAAGTCAAATGATTGAAATTGAAGCCATATTCATTTAGCTAGGTATTACATTTAATGTACCACAGCAGTGTCCTATGCACATTAACTGTTTATTGCTGTAGCTTAACAACTGATAATTGATTGCTCTTGCATATCAGCTGATAGCTATAATGCTATTATAGAGGGTAAAAAATAAAAAGAAAAAAACATCAGACATAATTATTGTGGTTGGTTTTGCCTTTAGATTCAACAAGCGAAGTTCTATGAAAACATCATGAAAATTCTGAGGCCTAAACCAGACTATTTTGCTGTTGGATATTATGGCCAAGGATTCCCTACATTTCTAAGGGTAAACCTGAATGCATTTTTTTTTTTATTTTTAACCTATTTTCATGTGCTTCTAAAATTATAGGTATACTCTACTGTTGCAAATGAATCGCTGGGGATATTTGACCTGGATTTATATTTTTGCTTGGATGCAAGTAAAAGTAACCTGAATATTTGATGTTTTCATCTAGAAAAAAAATATATCCTTTCTTACATACTAATGAATGAATACAATGAATATGGTAGCTTTTCTCATACCTGAAAAGCAATGAAAGACCCCTTTTTCCCAGTCTTTAAGGCCAAAGATGCCTTGAAAGCATTGGAAAAAATAGTGAAAATGTGTTAACATTACACCAAAGGAAGCCTGTACCTTTTGTTCTGGTTTTATATAAGTATTTTGTTAAATGAAGCAAACTGAACCACAAATGTATTTGAAAGCAAGAGACTCCTTTACTTGAGAGACAAGAAGGAATTTCATTACTTTACTTACCTCTATGGTATCTTTGTATTGATGCACCCGCAACTTCTGCCTCAGCATCATACAGCCCAAGGAATCTGATATTTATTCCTTTTATTCCTTGCAGAACAAAGTGTTCATCTATCGTGGGAAGGAATATGAGAGGAGAGAGGACTTCCAGGCACAGCTGATGAGTCAGTTTCCCAATGCAGAGAAGATGAACACCACCTCAGCACCTGGAGAAGATGTGAAAAACTCTCCTGGCCAATGTATCCTTAAACCCATGGGAGATAAGAGAATGAAAGTGGGTTGGCGAAACCTGTTTCCAACAGGAGTTGAGCCATGTGCAGCAATAATTTCCTGGTAGGGATGAAAGATCCTTGTCGTGGCAGCACAAATTGCAATTGTACTTATGTCCTGCATATCTCTTATGGATTGTTTCGAAGGTGTTTGCTCCTGTTTCTTACACAATTCTAAGGTGTTTTGTCTCTTTCACTCTTTGTTCAATTCATGTCTGGTTTACCTTTACTGTCTCTGAGTGGCAAAAACAGAGATGAGCATTCAAATTGGCTAAGGTTAACGCAGCAACTTGTCTTATTATCTCACATTCCTAGCTTTTGTGACGATATTAAACTCATTTTATCCTAGAATATTGTTCTGACAGGCACTGTACTTGGATATCACATGTATATCTTGGCAACATAAAATATGTCTTTTGTCACTCAGAAATTTCCTAGGAATATCAATGCATACTAATCATTAACCACCTTCCAGAATGCCCTAAATTACTATTGTTGTTACTAAGTACTGTAACAGGTGCTTGCACACGTTTTTTTACTTCATGTTCTGGTTTAAAGCATTACTGGCTGAGCAGATATGAGATCACCTCATTATATCAGAAACTTTTTTCACTTGTTGATTTTCCTTTATAGATTTGCAAGGTAATATTATAATGTTTCATATATTCTTTTAAGTTTGTTCGCATGCAGCCTGCTGGAGAAATAATACTACTTTATTTTTACATTCAGACTAAACTAAGAGAGTATTACAGGCTCGTCCAAAATAGTACATTGTTTGAGAGCCACATTTCCATAAATTTTTTGTCTCTTAAATATATTTTTTTAATCTTGAGGATATTATTCTATCCTTTCTTAAAGTATAAATTTTTCATTTATATTTTCAAGTATCAAGAGATATATTAAATGAGAAAAAGTTACAGAATCTAACTGGAAAGCGTGAGATTTAAATATTCTGAAATATGTAAGATATACGATATATTTATTTACAAATGCAGTAGTCAGATTAAATCATAACACTTCCATAGAAAAAACAACTCCCAGGTAGATGGGCTACTCACGTACAGATTTCAAAAACAAAATGCTAAATATCATGACATTATACATGCTTAAAGCTAAGTAGTGAAATTGTTAACAGATGATGTTGACGTTATAAGTTGGCTTTTCTTTAAAATTTAATTAATGATTCAGTGTGATAAATTAAGCTGTAGGTGTTTGAACTCAGTGAAAAATAAAAATGCCCAGTTCAAAATTCATGTTAGTAAATTTTTGCTAGTTACTATTAGCATTTTTTCTCTTTTTGGCCAAGAAAGCTCCACAAATGAAACTCCAAAGCCTGCAGATTTTTTATCAATAAATGTATTTTTCCCTTCACAGCAACTAGTATTTCATATTGATAGTTAACAGTACGACCTTAACGTTCACAATTTAAGACATACAGTGTTTTACAGTGCAACCAGTCCTAGAGGAGCAACCTAGGTTCAAAAATAAGGCAATACCTGACCAAATTATAAAGTAAGTGAATTTCTATAATAGATAAGCTAATGGAAGTCAGTCCATACTCCTAATTTGACAACTGTTGTTTTGTGAACTCAGACATTTGCCAAGGAGTCTTAGAACTTCTATTGTCTTAGTTTATTGACTTATGTATCCCTTAGGCATTTCATGAAAGAACAACTACCACTTAAGGAATAACATATGGTTACAACATATGGTGGTATCCATGCTTTGGGTTCAAGGTCTCCAGTTTTCCACAGAGCTTCTGATACAAGTGATGATGAGGGGGTCCTTAGGGGTTACTGGGCAGTACGAGCAAGTTTGAATTGAAGGCTCTTGTACAATATAATCTTGTTATAATTTACCTTGCCAAGTGCAAAGCACTTGGTGGCAAAACGATTTCCACTGTTACCACAATCAAGACTGTGTTGAGAAATAAGGGAAGTGAATTGTCCAAAATATTTTTGAGAAATGACTGCCTAACTTTTTCTAACTCCTAACCCAATGCAGAATAGGTTCAACATGTTTCATTCTCCTAATTAAGCATTTTGATTACATGTGAAAAATGATGCTTCCTTCTAATAGATCATGCTAAAACACAGCACATATTGGAATATTGGCTGACCTGATACACATGAGATTTTTAACTCCCAGTCCATTCTGCCTGATTTTTTTGCAGTTTCATAGAAAAGCTGTTAGACTAGAGGACATTTCCTAGTAGGGTAATTGAATAAACCTATGGATTTTTACATTTGCAAACATGGTTAATAAAAGTTTTTGCTTATCACTAGCAAGTCAATGAAAAATTTCAAGAGAATATTTGTAAGCTTGTAACTTAAGGACAACAAAAAGTACAAGCACTATCATTTAAGGTATCTTATATTTTCTTTCTATTCTTTTCATTGCCTTGTGAAAATGCAAGTTATGATTATATCTTCTGAACTGAAACAGGCATCTTGAGATTAATGTTCTCCCAATAATCTGATACACCTGCATTTTTTCATGAAAGGGAAGCTTTGCAATGCCTACACTGTTAGACAAAAAAAAAAAAAAGTATTTAATAATGTATTTAATAACATTTGTATTGTGACTTCCCAAAAATATACCGAATATAGAAAGTTTTTACCAGCAGAGATTAATTAATTCATAACTGTTCCACACGTGGATTCAAACCAACTTTCACCATTGTGTGCAGCCTCCATTTTAGAATCTTTCCTGAAGCTGCACTAAGTTTAGAGTAGAAAAATATGAATTGCCTCCCCACACACACACCAAAGTAAAAACAGCAGATGCAAACATAGGTCTTACAGAGTAAGATAAATAAATGAACTGCGGTCCCAATTTCAACATTAATTCATTTTAAAATAACAATTTCACAAGACACCTTGTAAAAATGTCCTGTTTGACTAGATTTCAGTGTAGTGCCAGCCACATTTTGAACTCATAATGGATTTATTTAGGGAAGTGCTCCATACAAAGTACAGTCTTTTGTTACATAGCAGATTTAGTAATTGCTCATTTCACCTGCAGTATTCTGCCAAATTGTGAATTTAATGTGATATTAGAGGAAAGATTTATTCTTATGAGTGTACTTTATTGGGCACTTAATTGTTATGTTAGTTGCTGGCAATACATTTGTTAAAAAGCTTTAAAATATCTGTCCTTTCAGATGGAACTGTATAAAATGATCTAGCTAGATATGGCATTATTTTGCCACTATTTTACTTTTTTTTTTTCTTTTTGTGTTTTTGTTTTGTTTTGCTTCTTCAGTGATGAAGATAGTCTTAGTAGGTAGGATAACAACTGTTTGGGGTCCCTTCATTTAAGTGTTTCTTTAGGCTTCCAAAACACAGTTTAGCTTTACTGTAAGATGTTTCTGAGATTTTTTTGCTCTGCAAAATTAACTTCTATTTCACATTGCTTTAAACAGAGCATAAAAACTAGAAAACAGAGAGAGATTACTTTATGTGGGCAACAGAATACTTAGCCAAAACTGCAGCCAGTGCTGAAGAGTGAGTGGTTATGAGTCCCGTACATGCTGAATTTGCAAAAGATTTCTTTATATCAATGTCTCTCCCTCTGCAAGTGTTTATATACATTTCCTTATCTTTCACAAGAAATTATTAATTATGGCTTTAGGTATTTAGTTTATTGAATAGCTATTGTTATGCATTGATAGCAGAAATGTTAGCAGTGATTAAATTGATTTGAAATGGGACATGGCTGAAAAAACGTGTTTCAGTACAAGTGAGTATATCTTCTCTGTTCACTCAATTATTTTTTTTAAAGTATACTCCTTTTAAGTGCTACTGTAAAGCAGGCAAGCAGTGTGCGTGCCACAGTAACAGTACAAGAAAGTAAAAATCTTTTATAGACCTTCTTCTACAGTGTCTAACACTGATCTGGAAGTTTTAGCATTTTTTGTTACTGGAAATTGCATCCAGTCACAAGTTGAAGCATACTTAAAAAGTAGTGCATATTGGCCCTGGTTTATAGATACAGACAAAGTGGTTGTCTTTTGAATTTTCAGTAAAGTGTTGGTTTTTTTTTCTTTTCCCGAGCATTGAATTCCTTTCAATTAAAAACTCAACTGAGTTAAGATGAAATGTTTAACTGTGATAACAGGAGCCATAATTTTATGAATTCTGTATTTTACAATAGTCTTTTTTAAATCTTTTAGTTTTTATAAGTCCAACAATGTCCACCGGTTCCACTATTCAAGACCTGTCAGAAAAGGATCTGTTGACCCTGAAAATGAATTTGCTGTAAGTAAGCAAATGACACATTTCTGTTAGATATGACTGACTGAATTCTGATCTAGATCTTCTCTTAGTCTGAGATTGCTCATTACAGAAGCTGTATCTTTAAGATCTGGTTCAAAAATGATTAAATACCAGATTCCTCTATTTCAGTGCTATTCCTATGTACTTGGTAGTATATCACTGTTTCACTTGCAAGTAAGCATCGTATAAGTATATTCAATACATTTGCATTAAGCAGTAACATTTTCAGGTAATGGTTTTCATTATGAAACAAGATAACATGTAAGTAAATATCAAATGGTTTGCCTCTTGTAGTTTGCAATGCTTGTCAGCTCCCAGCTTGGCAGGAAGTGGTGTATGTTGTCTGCTTTCATTAGTCCTGTGAAATCTTTACAAACTAGAGTGCTGCCTATATCATTTTTATTCCCACACATAATGTTGTAATGTTGAGAAATAGTCTTTATTGTTCAAATATTCTAGGAAGTCTGCAACACCGTAAATTACTTTTCACTGTCATGCATAAAAAATGTGGTATGTTTCTATATTTTAGTTATACAAGTATTTAAAAGAAATCACATTTTTTAGTTTACATCATGAAAACTACACCATCTGATCTCTATGCCTAAGGCTGTCCTCAGTGGGAACAGCCATTTAATTCAAATATATATTAAAAAAAAGAGAAAGAAAAAAATCAGTTGTATGCATGCTGACCATAATGTCGCTGATTTCACATAACGAGCTTCTTATGCACCATTAAGTGTTTCAAATGCCAGATCTACACTGACATCCAACCTTTGCACTTTATTATCAAGATTCATTATGCACATTGGCTTTGTTTCCAGACTGGAGAGTTTTGAAACCATGTGTATGTAGTCCTTTAAATTGTTTTACAAATAATTAAATGGTGAATGTCTTCATTGTTAATGACAGTAAATAGTATTCAGACTTCCTTCAGACACATGGAAATTAGGTAGAATACATGGAATTGGAGTACATTTTCATTGCATACATTACACTTCTCATTACTGGCAGCTGAAGTATAAGATACCATATCAGCTGATACCGCTACAATAAGAAGCAGTAGGGCAAATGAACTAGTGGTATTTTAAAATACCAACATCTGGTCTTGTTCAGAAGGAAGGGTGGGCAGTAAGAATGCTGGCAAATTATTATAGGGCAATTTCTGCTTTTAATTGAAGAAATACTTTTTGAAAGTAGACAGAGACAGTATATGGGTAGAGAATGTAAGAGTAGGTCATTTGGTCATTTAGCCACAGACATTCAATCTGTAATGGCAAAGGAATAGATACTAAATTCAAGGTTCAGGGGTAATTTTCTATTTTCTCTGCTTTGGGCAGGCTTAGTGCCTGAGGATGACCTTATCTGAAATCAGAAAATGATTTGTTCAAATACCTGTGCTGGATTCATTTTTGCAGTATTTTTATGCAAAAATAAATATGCATATGTTTTCCATCTTCACTCTGACATTTCAGAAGACAGAAAAGGTTAAAGTTTAAATCCTGAAGTACCATTTTCTCCTTTATATCTTTTTTAATAGTCTATGTGGATTGAGAGAACATCATTTGTTACAGCGTACAAACTTCCTGGAATTTTACGATGGTTTGAGGTCATCTCCATGTCACAGGTATGTATTAGCATGCTTACAACCTGTAAAACGTGTATATATATTAATCTGCATCTACAGAAGAGTTATCAAGTTTATCACACAAAGTAAACATTACTTATTTTTAAACATACAAAGCTGATAGCATTTGTTTTATTTTTCTACTAGTGGGATGATTAAATATTGATCAATATATGTTCCATCTGATTTATAGTTTTAAAACCAAATGCTAAGATAATTTATTCAATTTGATTTGCTGTAGTTTTGTTGAATTGTAAGAAAGTAGTTCATATATATAAACTTTTATAAAACTAAAAAGTTGTTTTTATCTCTGTATCAAGCTTAGAAACTATTACCAGAGATCAGGTACTTGTTCTATTACAAGTTCTATTAGTGATAATGTAGTTTCCTTTTATTGACCTGCAGCTCCTCTTCCAAGTTCCTCATTAAAAAAAAAAAAAAAAAAAAAAGAGAGAGAATCTTGCTTCTCTCACTTAACCTAACCAGCTAACTTTTTTTTTGTCCTTCTAATTTCCTTATTTTCTCTCTACTCTTTTACCTGCACTTTTCAATGCAGTTTCTGTCTACTTCCATGCAGAATGATCTGCTGCATGGCACAATCTCCCTTTTCTCCTCAGAACTTTTATTTGAAACACTCTGTTAGCTTTCTATCTTTATTTCATGTTTTTGCATCGTCTGGTCTTGAACACCCACCATGTTTAGCATCAGAGCTTCATGCCCCCATTCTAGTTTGAAGGGTACGAGTGTTAGGGTTTCTTTTTGTTTTGTTTTTAAGAAAAAATTCATTTTCCTATTATACTCTTTTTTTCTTTTCCTCTTGTTATTACACATCATGGCACGTTACAAAGAAGCTGCTTGGATCAAAAGACTTTGTCATTTGCCTGGGTTGTGTCTTGTAGCATTATAGAGGCAACATCATTCTCTGAGTTTAAATCAGCCACTGAATGAGTGAAGACTCAGGCACTTCATTTGCATGTTCTACAATGTGCCTAACTCATCAGAACATGGAATGGCATAATCCACCCAAGGATGGATTGCTACTCCTTGCCCTAGCTTCAGCTGGTGCATTCTGTGGGTTTGTCTCTTCACAACACCTCTCCTGCATGTAAAGCAGCATTTCACAAGCTACAGACACTACAGAGAGGGTATGCTTCCATGTGCACAAAGACTGTTTACATCTCATAATGGTGGTGTCAAGCCAAGCACTATTGCTGGATTTCTGATCCATTTAAGAAAGTACTTAGGAATCATTATTACATAAATATAGCTAAGATATCTTTAATGCAAATTCTAGCATAGGACATTGAGATAAAGAGAATTAGGCCTTCGTTCTCTTTCTATGCATAGAAGTGTACAAAATGTTTACAACACAAATGGCATAAACAACAGGAGATGATCTGAATCATCTGTCAGCATGACATAGTAGCAAATAGTAATCTCTGACTTGAAGTTTCTTTGTGTAATAGATTCATGGAATACAGGTAAAATCCAAATTACAGAAACTACAGCAAAAATGAATTCTTAAAAATGAAAGATTTTCAGCCTCAAGTATACAAATATTTTTTTTTTTTCTCAAAATGATTTAACAAGTCTAAATGTGTATTTGAATTTATCTGGATCAAGTTATTTTAAATAAAGATTTACTAAATATTTTTCATCTTTTATTTCTTTATAGACTACAATTAGTCCTTTAGAGAATGCTATTGAGACCATGTCCATGACAAATGAAAAAATTTTGATGATGATTAACCAATACCAGAGTGATGAGAACCTTCCTATTAATCCACTTTCTATGCTTCTGAATGGAATTGTTGATCCAGCTGTTATGGGTGGTTTTGCTAAGTATGAGAAGGTAGGAGTTTAAGTCAATGTAAAGGTTATATTCAATTGTTTTATATCCTAATCCTACTTGATCATGATACACTTTTGTCCAAAGTGGCAGTGGAAGCTAGGCTGGAAATACGAAGGCCACAAGTCCACAAAGACCCTTATATCCTGATCACACCTGATCAGTAGTCTTTCAAATCAGGAAGTAGCCTAGATGCAATAAAGGTATTGGGAGAGTAACTGAAGCTCAATATTAATAGCAGTCATGAGGGCTTTCATATGTATTTAATTTATAAATATATATATAGGATTTTTATTACACTTTGTAATGAAAAACACTGTCAGACATCAGAAGGTTTTCTCTGGAGTAAATAAATCAAGTTGATCCTATAGTAGGATTTACATGTAGTTATTATGTTGTTATCAGTGTTTCTCAGCAATTGCAGCTTTTCTGCAGAGCAGTTTTTGTTAAAAATGGGAACAGAAAAGAAAACTGCTGTGCCAATGTCTATAGGAACTGAACTGTAGCAAGTTTGTGCCTAAAGCCACCTTGGTTTAAAAAAAAAAAAAGAAAGAAAGAAAAAGGAATGTTTAAAAACTCATATTCATTTTGTTTGCATTCTGAATCACTAATGTTTAGGATGAAATTGAATGTAAGGCTACTCCAAAGCTGTAAAGTTTTATTATTTCTGCCTATAATTTCCTGATGGAAAGTATGCACTGTGCTCAGCAAGCTTGGCCTGTCAAACAGACTGCAGGTTTGCTGAGTGGATGGCATATACGTATGAATGTATGCACACACCAAATATATATATATATGCAATAAAAATGATATGCTCTGGAAGAGTGTGACAGGCTAAGTCCTGAAGTACCACTTCTGTAAACGCTCGGACAAATGACTACATGTATGCAATATCTAGCTCTGCTTATGTATGACAGTTCACACTTGATTGTATTAACACTGGCTAATGTTAGTGTAGGGCACTTGAATAAAATGATAATGTATTAATGTAAAATGTGGCACTCCAAATTTATGCTTTTTAGTTTCAGTGCAAGCTTATGAAACAAAAAAGAATTTGGTTTCTCGTATTAAGTGTCTCAGGCTGAGAAATGTTGGATAAAGACTGAAAATCTTAACAAAAAAGAACACCCCAGTTTTCAATTAATATAAGAAATTATCACTAGCATTACCTGGCTAAGGAGCATGGATATGTCTCTTTATCTAATAACCAATATTATGGTCACCAGCTGTAGTCACTAGAGCAATCACTGATCTCTTTATCTGATGGAATGAATTATTTTTTCTCTGTCTAAGGCTTTCTTTACAGAAGAATATATCAGAGACCATCCAGAGGATCAAGAAAAGCTGAATAGACTTAAAGATCTAATTGCTTGGCAGGTAACATCTTACTGGCAGCAGTTATCTGAGGCTTCCTCAGCTTTTTTTTTTTTTTTTCTCTGTTCCCTTGTAGCATCATTTACATGATTGTGTTCTTTTTACTGTTTCTGTACTCAGGGGAAACTTTCTATTTCTTGCTTGTTTGTTTGTTTTCAGTTTCCCCAAAGTGAGGAGGAACAGAAGAATAAGACTCTGGTTAGAAATTTCCAGTGCTATTTCTTTTAGAATATATATAGTTGTAAAAGGACTTTCTATTTATAATCTTATTTAGGTATGAAGTTTCCCTTAAGAAGGACAAAGGATTTAAACCCATTCAGTTTTGATGTGCCTAACAGGAAGCATGTATTCCATTACAAACCTGCTAAGATTACTGACAAAACAGCATTAGCCATAATTCCTTACTGTCTGCTGTAGCATGTGATTGCTGAAGTGTTCTTGAGGATCTAAGCAATCCTGTCCTTTATTTTTATTTTTTAATATGTGCCTAAACTGGAGAAATGGCTCAATTTCAAAATTACATCTTATTTCCTGAAGATTATTATCATTATACTGTCCTTTAGGGGAGTTAGCTGAAATGTCATCTGAATCATAGAAATTACCCATACATCTCCTTATGGCCTGGGGCAAGCAGTAGGCCAGAAAAGTACTTGAACTTACTATTTAGAATGGTTTATCAAAAGCCATGTGTAGTGGGCTACATTCATGGTTAAAATAGCATTTCAAAACTCAGGTATGTATTCGATTAAAGTCATAAGGACTTCATGAACTGCTGGGAAAACAAACATTTGTAAACATCATAAATTGTAAATATATCTTTCATAGAAATTACTGTGTTTTGTGGGTTGTTGTTGTTGTTTGTTTGTGGATTAGTTTGTTTGTTTGCTTTACATTAGGAATCATGAGGAATGCTAGTTGCTTACAGGACTTACTTTCACTCAGTGACCGTTCATGACTCATGCTACACATCTTTTATGTGACACACAGCATGGAGGACCATTAGTACATATTTGTTAAGCTATATCTCCAGAGGAAAGCAGAATATTCTGCCTATACTAGCAGCACCAAGGTTGTTTCTTGTTTTATTTTTAGTGTACATATGATAAGCCAACCAACCTGCAGAGCCCTTTTCTCCTTGAAGAGAAAAATACACCTACAGGAGGTACTAGCAGGAATTTTTTTTTTTTTTCTGAGATTCAAGGGGAAAAGGCTCTTCTCATTTTCCTAAACACTTGTTATGATAACACAGGGTAGAAAAACCTGCTCTCAGAAATCATCAGCTCTATTTGCATTATCTAGTCCAAACAGAAATTATTGGCAACAATACATGGCAAAATTAATGACTGTGAGAGACTTGAATTTTTGCACATTTGTAGTTTGTGAAGAAATCTCTAATTATGAGATCTTCTGAAATGTAGATGACTTAAATGAGAAAGAAGAATCGTTTACTGTTTAAATTAATGTGTACAGCAACTGCTCTATCCAAGTATAATATAGTGATCTCTCTTTCATGAGGCATTTAACGAAATAATGTGAGTTGATCTGGTATTTTGCTATCAGAAGTGTATGGCCCAACAGATTAATTAAATCTGGACTTACCTATTTTCCATATCTCTTTCTTATCTAAACTCATTTAAAAAAAATCCTTCTTACTGTTTTAAACTGATGCCATCTTAATAAAAGGGTACATTATCTCAGTTTTCATGGATCAAAATGAGCAAGAATTAACCATTTATTCCTCTTTCAGAAATGAATCTTTCAGATAGTTTTAATGGAAAGGGTTTCTTCTGTTTTCTATTGTGGTGTTTCTTCCTGTCTCATTTTGATTCAGCTTGGAAATTTCTTAGAGTCACCAACCTTAACAGCTTTCTTCTGTATTGTTGCCCAACAATGACTCTGTATATTGTCACTTTCTGACCATCAGAAGTCCTCAGTGGATGCTGTACTATGAAAGTGTGGCATTAGAACTAATATAGTTATTTGGTCCCCATAAATCCATTTAAAGAGGACAAACAGATCTCTCTGTAATAGATCTGCTTTAATACCATGTTTTTAAAATGTATATTGAATTGAACTACCAAAAAATATGGTAAGGTCAATGGGGAGTGAAGTATACAGTATTAATTGTATTTGTATTGTCAGAACACAAAAAGTAAGTATAGAATCTAAGTGGATAAAAAAAAAAAAAAAAAGGCATTACTGGGAAATAGCTAAAAGTCTGTAGTAAAACAGTTAGAAAAGGGTAGCCACATCTGTTGCGCAAATCTCATAAATCATCATCTTCAAAGACTGAAGAATAATGAAATGTCTTTATATTTTAAAGAGAAACACCATGAAGTTTCTCTTTGTGACTACACTTATTATTATTTAAACATCCTGTAGAAGTGTGTCACCATCTTTGAAGATGTTTTGTTTTGTTTTTTTTTTAATTGATATTATTACACTAATACGATAGCAAATATAAAAGTAGCAATATAAAAGCAAAGAAAGGAATTGTAGGGAAGAGGGGCTAGAAAAGAAGTATTGCTATCATATTTGCTTCATTGTAAATTTATTTTATTTTTATTTTGTATTTGGTAAGAAAGCTATTCCTTCTGGCAAAGTTGAAGAATTTTTAAGAATTTCAAGTGCAAGGAGTTATTTGATGAACTGATACAGAGATACCTTTTTTAAAATGTCTTTAGTCATGTATTTTCCTCCAAGGCAATTGGTAAGTTGTTCATTTAAATCTAGTAGGAAGAGCCAGAGATCTTAACCCCTTTGGTGACCTCTCACTGACCCCATTCTGGAAAAAAGGAAAGCACAGGGACAAAATGGAGAAAAGCCAGCTTGGTTAATGATGACTGCCTCTGGTCATGGCTTGAGTTGTTCATTTTTTGTACTGAAGCTTTATCTTAATGATTTTTTTCTTGATTTGTGGGGAATGGAAGGGAAGTCTGCAGAGTAAATTCAAAGAGAAAGGAAGAGGTCATCTCAGTAACCATGCATTAACATGCCAAGTTGCTGTAGTAATTGTAGAAGTGATCATATGCTTAAGCCTGGAGTAAATTGATTTAAATTTTACCCTGTCGCTCCTTTACTCGAAAGAGAAGAATTTGAAATGACTTGCCTGGAGTCCAGTTGGATATTTTGCATCCTTACCATATTTCTAGTAAACTACGGCATGCAGCTTCATAAGCAGGTAGTCTATGGGTTTTTGCTTTTTAAAATTCACATGGTGTGTTTATTTCATAAGCAATTAACACAAAATGCATAGGAGAGAAAAAACAATCACTATAGCTGAGCAAGCCCACTTTTCAGTTCGTACTGATTTGCCTCTTTGCTGGTAAAAACTTCTGTGGAATGTCATTGCTCCTGATCATCTCCTTATCAGCTGACGAATCTATAACAGTAACAGTAACAGTTTGGTAGTTGATTTAGCAGACACTTTAAATGCAGTTACAGGGATTGTCAGAGCCAGTTTAACATTCTCTCGTTTTCTTCTATTTTCACCTCTTCAAGATACCTTTCCTTGGGGCTGGAATTAAAATTCACGAAAGAAGAGTTTCTGATAATCTTCGCCCTTTCCATGACCGAATGGAGGAATGTTTCAAGCATTTAAAAGTTAAAGTGGAAAAACAATATGGAGCAAGAGAATTGGTATTGCTGTCCTTTTAACTTTTTTTTTTCCTATGCTTTCTCTACTTAATACGTATCTTGTTCTTTTCTAGCCAAAAGCACATACACATTTTTGTTGCTTGTGGGTTTACTTGTAATCTGAAAGTAATTGGACCTGAGTTTCATTGTCAGAGAGTTGATTAATTCTCTAACCTATCAAGTATTCCTCCGTTGGAAGATTTGGAGTATTTTATTATTTCCATTAAAATGCAATTATTTTCTGTCTTATAAGGAAGCAAATTCTTATATAAATTCTTATAAGAACAAATTCTCATGTTTCTCCCCTTTGTCATATTTGTTAGAAGCTTAGAGCACTGATGTGCAATTGGTCTCCCTGTGTTAGCCACTTCCAGCTGTGTTGTAAAGTAAAATCTATGATGTATATAAAACTAAAAATATTAGTTGAGACCAAACTGAAATGTATGGGAATTGAAGGATAGCTTCACAGAGCCTTTAGACAATTCTTGAATAAAAGTCTATCTGAGCTTGTGCAGGCTAGCAAAAAGGATATTGTTGGCTGTTTTTCTGTGACACCATTTGCACTGGAAATTATTTTAGTGTTGTCTTTAACATCAATGATTTCATAAGGGAATTTATGTATTCTTTTAAAGGGGATAATAATAGCAAGTTTCTAATCTAATTTATGGGTACTGTGCTGTGTCACACACCTATACGATGTGAATTGCAGATATTTTTTCTGTATGTTCTTGTTATATTCAGTCTCATGTCACCAACAACAGAGGCTGTAATCCACAATTGGCAATGTTGCTTAATGCTTGAACCCTTCACTCTTTTTGGGATCAGCAATTAGGAAAGAGCAACCTATTTAAAATTTTGCAGGAGTAGAGAACACACCTTCTTTGTGAATCTTTCTGTTATTAAAATCTCTACTTCCATTCCCCACCATTTTCAACATTCTAGCTTTATATATATATATACATATATATATAAAGCTAGAATATATATATATATATTTAAATTTAATCCTGGAGATTTTTCCTGAAGTGGTCTATGAACAACACTAGAGGTGCAGTATCTGTTGCACTCGAATGTTCTTTAATTCGTGGTACATAGCAGTGGAATATGTTCTGGCACGATTAGTGTTCTTTAAGCAAAGACTAACTAAAGCTATTTGTGCAAGCAAGTGCTCTAATGGCTTGCTGTAGGTCTGTTCAGAATTAGATCAGCAGACACTGTTTAATTTTTTTTTCAGACACAAAGTTAATTATGTAAACTGTAGTTTATTTAGCTACTCACTTATGATAGCATTTGAGAGGTCTTTAGGCTAAGAGTAAGAGTTTATCCAGAGAGAGGAAATAATCACAATCACAATAACTTCAGTTATGCCAAATGTTTGCAACACATCTGTGCTATCTTTAAAATCTAGAGAAAAGGGATGGAACAAAGTTCACACAAACTTGGTTGATAAAATATGTTTATCCTTTCTATTTTACAGCCAGATTTTGATGACAAGAGAGTAGGACGTCCAAGATCAATGCTGAGATCCTATCGTCAGTTGTCAGTTATTTCACTGACTTCCATGAATTCAGACTGCAGTACTCCAAACAAAATTGCTTCAGAAAGGTTGGTTACAAACATAATACTATTTTTCTTTCAGTCCTGTTTTATAACCAGTTTCATGGGATGAAACTTAAAAGATTTACAAGAAACATAAAAATACAAAAAGCATTCAGGTATAAATCCCACTAGCAGTCTTTTCTGACTATGCCAAAATGATATTTAACTGTGGCTAATATTTCCTCTGGCTTTAAAGATACATTATTTCAACCTTAATAGACAAAATACACTTGATTCTCACTCAAAAAGACATTTCTTTTTCATGAAACAAATATTTTATAACTTAAATGGGGGTTGGAACTATATGATCTTTAAGGTCCCTTCCAACCCAAGCCCTTCTACGATTCTATAAATGACAATGTAAAAAACACAAATATCTGGGTTCTTTTGCTTCTTTGAGTCAATACAGCTTTTAACTTGCTATCTTCTTTTTGTGAAAATTGGAGAAGAAGAGGGAAGCCTTTACAAGCTTACAAATGAAGAAGTGAACTTTTTAGTTCTGTCATTTTAGCCTGTCATTGTTAAAATGTTTTGCCTAATATGCTTTCTTAACTGCAGCTCTAGGATGAAGGCTTTATAGTCTGAGAAAGTTGTAGGTGTGTTCATTTAGCTTTCTCATCTACAAGTTGTTTTGACTGCTTAATAAATTATCCTTTGGGCAAATAAAGCCTTTTTCACAGACAAAGCAGATATAAAATTAATCCTGCTGAGCAGTGCTTGATTATGATTTTTGAAAAATCTGTTCTATCTTCTTGAGTAGTTGTTTTTTAAAAAGTAAAAAGTCCAAAGGTGTATGATGCTAACTTGGAAGAGTATCTGCTTAAGGCACCACCATCTTCTTGCATATTTGACTGCCAGTTCAGTGTTTAACACTACTTAATTAAATTTTAAATGCTCATAGGTTGTGAGGTTTCTAATAAAGATGTGTAGTATCACAAGTTATGAGATTCCCCAGGTGTTCTTCCTACCCTTTAACTTCCACTCAGCAAGGGTGTTGCACACAAACGTGATTTGTCATTTCTGCCACCTCGTGTCCCTAACAAAGCAGGGCACCTCCTGTGAAACCAGAGAACTACATTTAAGTAGCTAAATCATGCACATATTGTTAATTCTCATTATATTAATTAGTTTCCAGGATAGGTCAGCAAATTTACCATACTACCTTGTTTTATCAATTTGTAAGTTGTAAAATAATTCGAGCCCTATGTGCAATAGGATAATTTCATTAGCAGAGAGGGAGTAAAGCTATCACCCATTTCCCACTTTTTTTTTTCTTAAATAAAGAGTAGGCCAATATTTAAACCCTAAATATTAGAGGAATGGAGGAGGGAGATTTTGTTTTATCAGCGGGTATGTGTATTGCTGCCTCATATGGTGAAATAAATAGGAGGATGCATTTAAAATGTGTGTATAAAATTCCTGTTCACCATCCAAAATAGCATGTCTCGCTTTCAGCACCATCATCACCCCACATAAAGCTGCCGTATGAGCTCTGACCCTGTTTAGTTTAGGAGTCCTTGAGTTAATGCACACATCTTCAAAGAGAAATTAGCACTTAATATTTTACAATCTTAGCAATGTTTTAAGACATTGTAATACCCCCTGAAGGCATCTTATTAGCAACTACAATTGCCAGCTGAAACATATCATATACTTTCTGCCAGTGTGTGCAAGGTTGCATTGAAAGTCAAAAGAGATCACCTGCATTAATTGAGGGTGAATCAGAAGTTCAAAAGACTGTAGAAAAAAAGAGTATGGAAAATGGGGAAATGATGTCAGAATGCCAGTGGCTTTTAAAATATTATTCAGCAACTTTTCTTTTTTTTCTTTTCTTTTGCTCCTACAGCTTTGATCTGGAAGTAGTGCTACCAAAGCCAGTAAAATCAGAATCAGAGGAGAATGGTCTACAAATTAATCCTCACCCTGAAGTTAAGATGAGGAGGTCCAAAAAAAGAACAAAAAGAAGCAGTGTGGTGTTTGCTGATGAGAAGACGGCACCTGATATTTCTGTCTCTGATATGAAATGTGTATGTTACTGATTTAGACTTGTATTTTATAATCTATAAAAAGAGGACATTAATCCCTCACTTAGCAAAAAATATATACTTCACATAGAACTTTAGCTATCAAAAAAATGAAATATGCAGGATACAGAAGTGATATGACCTGCCACAAAAGAAATTTGCAGGATACTAAGAAGGGAACAAATCAATGGAAAAATCAGACCATTTCTATGTGCTAAGGATGACAGATAACACAGCATTGAAGCTGCACAATGCTGAAGCTTGCTTAACTTAAAATGGAGTACTACATTGGGAGGGTTAAGGTAGCTTTCCTGTGGAGAGGCAATTCACTGTGCTGACATTTCATGGCAGCTCCTTGTAGTCAGGGCTGTTTCAAAAGTGATGAGCCCTGTACTTTTTGTACTTTGTTATGGAACATGCAGCTGTTAGGAAATTGCAAGATTGCAAACAGAGTTCCTTAAATGGTGCCAGAATGAAGTTTGGAAGCACGGGCATCTCTTGCTTTGTAGATCATCTTGAGTGCCTTACATAACTTACACAGTGCATTTTTTTTTTTTAATGCTTTAGTCCTCAGGAGACTTTTCTTCTGTACGTGTAAAAAGAAATAATACAAATCTGAAAGATGTACTTTTGATAGGCAAGCCCTGCATAAATTAAAATGTCAGGTACTACCAGACTGCTGAGTTACATGGAAAAAGAGTGCAAGTCATTTGATCAAAAATTTTTGTCAGAATCATCAAAGGCAAAGTGAATGGAATAGAAAGCTAAGATTCTTTCAAAAAAGGAGGATCTTAAGTCATAGCTCTTCTAACGGTTCTAATAAAGTCTTACCAAAGATGTTGCTTTATCTTTGCATATGAACTTGAAACTGGCAAGCAGTTAAATTCATGCCTGATAAAGTATTTTCTCTTTTTCTTGGTCCAAGATTTCAAAGATCCCTAAAAGAATAAAGGGAAGGTGTATTGCAGAAAGAAACTATCAAATGGATGTGTTCACCTGCCTTTTCTTTCAGAAAAACATTTTATTCATTGCAGAATTGTGTGATTTCACAGTTGAGAAAATTTTGAATGGAGTAGGGAAAGCCTCTGAAATAGTTAATTGATCTGTCTGGACATTTTCTGGGAAGCACACTACAGCAGGAAAAATGCCCTGCATTACATATGTCCACAACTTCCCTATTCAGCAAGTATATTTTGTTCAGATTGTAGTCACTAGTTTCAAAAGACAAACCATAGGTTCACAAATCATAGTAAATGCATGTTATATAACAGGTTTAGGTTCTTAATTGTTTGTTTATGCAATATAAACACTTATGCATAATTTCTTCATTCTTGAGTGAGGGGGTGAGGAAGGTTGGAGTTTTTCATATTTTTGCTGCTACAAAGCAGAGTGACATACTCCTACTGCAAACAGGCAGTACTAGAAATCTAAAGCTATGACAGAAGAAAATACTGATCTTTGAACGCTGTGCCCAGACCTTAGTTACTTGTGGAAGAGCAGTGCTCCAAGCAGTATTTGAGTTGAAATGTTTTATGTGTGTTACACTGGGAGAAGCTACAATAAAGCAAACACACTTTCAGAAATGAAAAATTACTTCTAGCTAGATCCTGCAACCTGCCACGTGTCCCTAGTCTTTGAGCCTAGAATTGTGGTGAAACTTGTAGAGGATTACAGTTGTCTCATACAAGAGAGACAGAAAGCACGCAGGCATGTTTTGAGAAGCAGTAGCATAGAAACCAAGTAGCATCTTTGCCCTTTGTCTAAATTAAGTATAGATACACCTAACTGTGTAAACTGTGTATGGCGTTGCAGGATTATTATTATTAGTATTATTTGCTTCAGAAAAGTAGTGACAAGCCTTGTAACAGCCAAGCTTGCTACTACATTAATTTGATAAGAAAAATGTTTTCAAAACTTCATTTTACTTTGCGAAACACGGTCAGAGCTGTCTGATGGCGTACCAAAGATGGTAGAAACACCATTCTACAGTTCCAGATTACATAATCTCTTCTAGCTGCCTTTTTTAGAGTATTTTTTTCTCTGTTAAATGAGAAGTATTAATCTAACTAGAAATTCCACAAAGAACTAGGATTAGGCATGTTTATTGATTTATTTATTTATTTTATATGCTTTTCATAAAATATTATTTTGCCTAGATATTTGTTTTGCATATGTTAGTTCATCAGTTCATCATTAAGGGATTTTTTTTTCTTTTGTTTTTTTTATTAAACAGCTGTCAAGGAAATACGAGTTCATGAGTGACACCAACCTCTCAGAGCATGCAGTGGCACCTCAGAAGACATCTGTCCTCAAGCAGATGAGCTCTGTCAGTCGTTCTATGCCAACTATTCCCGGTAAGCTGCTTATAGTAAGATGATGAGCATTCTGCATTTCTTGGCAACTTAAAACATAGCACTGAAGTGTTTGCTCCAAGCAGAAGCAGGTAGCAGTCTCTGTGTGGTTCTGTGAGTCTAAGACAAACGGTACAATTTAAGTGTGTATTGTACATGTGAGGCTGGACTGCTACTATTGCTTGATAACTCTGTGCTGCCTAGTAGGAACATATTGAAAGTCTGATTTCTGGAGCTCTGGATTTTGCTTCCTTTTATAGTGTGGGCATTCAACATGCCTCGAAAGAGGCAAGGATTATTCATCTTCCCTCATCTGAAGGGCCTCACTTGCAAAAGGAAGGGCTTCTGTAGGCTTCAGTCACAGCTCAGTGTGAGAGGATTTGCAACAAAGAAATGCTGTGTATCTTGTCAGATGAATTTACCCACAGGTTGCCCAGTATTAGGAGTTTCAACTGATGCTATTAACGTTAGAGAGGAATCTTGTGAGCCTTGCTCACAGTAAGAGGAAGGAGAAACAAAGTAACCAAACTGCCCCCTAGAAAGCTTGATAGCTGTGTGATAAAGAAGGGAAGAGTGTAAGTGAAGGTGGAACTCATTTCTAGGTCAAGGTATGCAGAGAAAAAAAAACAACACAATTTCAATATCCTTTCCCCCAAACTTCTTCCATAGCACGTCCAGTTCTCAGCCTGCCCTTCATCTAGCCCTGTTACTGTTCTTATCTTTCCAGATGCCTGTAACAGACACTTAGTACAATGCAACAGTAATTTCCTGCCCAGATTGTCATAGCCTGCTGCTTCTTCTTTTTACCTATTTTTCTTCTTTGAACAAATTTATTGATCTTTTTTTCACTGTTCACTTTCAATGTAATGAAGTTTAGTGTTAAAATGGGGAAATTTTTACTTATTTTTGTATATGAGAATAAGGTTAGATTGTAAAAGTCTCATTTCTCTCTAGCAATTGCAGTAGTTTATTTCAAATTCTACTTTACCTTGCACTCTCCATATTTTTTTTTTTCTTTTCAACCAATCTGTTTCTGTTCTAAGGATTAACTCTGTCCGTCAGCCCTGTGTCACCTGATGAAACAATTGCATCACACAGGCTGAGTCAGCCAGTGTTTCCTTCCACCTTAGATGGTGACAAGAAAACCGTCAAAAAAAAGAAAGTGAACCAATTATTTAAAACAATGGTAAGTTTTGTGTGTCGGGGGGGAGGTTACCTCTTCAAATATTTTAAGCTATGGAAATCAAGTCGATTTAAAATTCAATTAGACTGTAAGTGAAAATTTTATTATTTCTTCCTCACTTCTCTTATAAGAGAGAGGAGTGGAAATTGTGTAAGAAACATTTGCCCCTGGCTGTGCTTTCTGGAATAAGGATGTACTTCATACCTTGAACATAGGACGGCACAGATGTGCAGTTCTGCATCTGTTCCACAAGAGGTCTCATTTGACCTACCAATTTTCTATGAATTATGTAGCACTTATTAGTAAAAGAGGAAAGCAATTAATTTTTGTTCAATTTAATTACATTGGGCAGTTTGCACTAGTATCAGAGTAAGGTAAGCATAGCATATACAGTGAAACGTGCAGAGTGTGAGTTAGTTTCTGGTGTTAGGGATGATCATTAGAAAATAGCAATTGGCTTATACTGGAGTAAATTGTGTTGCTTAAAACAATTTACCTTCTTTCCATGTAGTAAACCTTTCTTTTGTTTGTGTGGAAATTTCAAAAAAAACTAAACACCATTGAATTTAAACAACAACAACAAAAACATAGCTATATATATATTGCTATCTATATATTCAGTGCAGTTGTCAAGATTCAAAAGTTTTACTATTTTTTTCAGGTAGTGGAAGGATAAAATTCAATGCAGATGCTGCTATCTACTTATATGTAGTATCTAAGAATTCTGTGGCACTTGTAATATTTTATATATCACCTCTGTGCTGATATTTCATATTTCAAAGTTTTCATATTCATCAATTAGTGGAGTCTTTAAAGAAAAAAACAAGAAGAAGAAAGGTACCTTCAGGAAGGTTAATCAGCATTTGGGTATTTTCATACTCATATTTTCCAAGTAAGAAAAAGAATACTCTTAATTTGAAGCCTGTAGGGTTTCAGTTATGTTTGATTTATCAGGGGTAATGTTCTTTTAAGACCAAGGAGTAACAGCTTTTCAGCATGATCTCTCACACTTTCAAACCTAAACAGCATATAAAATGGGAAAAAATGTCCTGTTTTTGAAGTCTGAAAGAGCATTTAATAAATCCACTTTAAATTCCCTTCAATAGGGCTGCCACTGTATCACTGAAATAACATGGACAGGTTTAAATACAGGTTTAAGGTTTTGTAGGATAGGGAAATGAGTTTAACATATCCACGATTTGGTCAATGTCTTTGTCTTTAGCCAGAGGTTAAGGACAAAATCTAATAATTAATATACATATTACTGAAAGCAAAAACATTAATCATATTAACATGTGGCACTCTGTTCCTCTTTTTTTTTTTTTTTTTTTTTTTTTTTTTTCAGCGTATTTCCAAAGTTCTAGAAGATGGAAAGCACTCTGTGGAGCACCATTTCAAATCTCCATCTACAGACCTGTAATTAATTCCTGTAATTAAATGACCACTTTTCAACCAAAAATAATTATATATATATACGTGTATGTATATATCCTACTTTAGACCACTGTCTACTATAAAGTGATTGAGAGAGAATATAAACAATAGTATTCAGGGTTCTGATCAGTTAAGTGATATAAATACAGGAATAATATTTCAAGCAAATACTCCAGGAGGGGTTCACTAGGATATAAAATGAAAGTTTATTGAGCCTGTGGTTATACAAATCATTGTGTGCTCCCTGGTGATAAAACTCATTCCTGGGAAGAAAGCTGTTAAAAGGCCATCTGCAGTGCTTACCATACAATGTAAGTCCTATCCTTTTCTTTCCAAAGAGCACAGAAGTTATCCTTTTGTGCAGCTTGTATAGGCACGCTCCACTTATCTTTAAACTACTGCTGGCAAGGTTGTCAAAGCAACTGATGGCTCAGCACAAAATAGTCACTGTGAGTATGCTCTGTGGCTATAGTTGGATTTACAGTACTCGGGTCCCTCTGCTGTTCCCACCGCACTGCTCTATATCCTCAAATCTTTCTCAGGGTAATGTCCATGATTCTGTCACCATATGCCCAAGTTATTTTCAGAGCAATGGGTGCTGTATTGAACACGTGCAAAAGTTTTTTTACATATGTACAAGTTGATTTTATATCCATCAGTATGATAGATACAAGCTGCATTTTTCTACTGTTCATCAATAAAATATTAAAACTTTATTTGCCTTGAACCTTTCTCACTGGAATCTCTAAATGTCATCACATATGTGTTAATAGCATCTTATTGACAGCAAATGAACTCTACAAGCCCAAGGCTTCTGCTTTCCAAATAAGTTTTCTGTGTCCCCACAACTCAAGAGGTAGAGTTGGAAGATAATGCCTTATCAACATGAAGATAGACAGCACAGGTCAGCATCTCATTTTTCTTTAAACCTGCCAGTTATTTCTAAAGGCAAGTATATCATCCAGAATTAAAAGTTGCCATTTAAATGGGTTTGGGGAAGAGAAAGAGATTAACGTTATTCTTGCTGAGTGGTAGAATCAACGGAAAGGTGAATTCAGTTTGCTCTAAGCCTAACTATTGCTCTAAACAATCTTATGTTCAACTTGAATAATGTAATTAGCTTAGTCTCTCGTTGCTAGTTGTCAGTTTGAGGCTGTTTTCTACAGAAATAATTAGCAAGTGGGAAGTTTGAAATATTTGCCATTGAAGCTAATATTTCACCCTAACAAATTTTTGCTTCAAATAAGAATAGAGAAAAAAAATAGGTCCAGTTTTAACACTAACTATGGAATTTTTGCCATGAAAACTGGCATTTTTTTTCTTTCTTCATTTGCTTTTCACAGCAACTTGATAGTGCTTCTGAAGAAGTATAAAGGAAGAACAAAGCTTTTCTAAAAAACAAACTCAGTTTAATTGGGTAGGTATCTCAGTAAAAAGCTGAGGGGTTTTGCATCTTGCCAACCTGGGGGAAGAAGGAGGAGAGTACTCAAGTTGTCCTTCACTATTATTTGCAGATTCATTGAAGAAATATTGATATCACAAAATATTTTTTTTCTAAAGAAAAGGTTTTGTTTTACTGGTAATGAGTGAGGAAAAAATGATTTAGCACCTGTTTATTTTGTAAAGATACCTTAAACATTAGACATACCTTAAACAAGAATTTAAGGACTGTGGTACAAAATAAAAATGTATGAAGAGTGCAAAAGAAAGAAGAGTCCAGAAACAAATGCCAGGAAAACAACACCAAAAGAAAGTTTTGTGCTTAGTATATTGTTGTTGAGGTTCAAGGGTCAAGCTTGTGTTCTGATTTGGTTAGTGTAATTTTTAATGCAGGTTTTAGATTCACACTTAACTTAGCCAATATCAACAAAAATTGTACTAGTTTGTCCAGTATCGCAGATTCAAACTCTTGCCAGCCTGATCTTGGATCTATTTCAAGCTTATGTAAATCAACTCTGAGCAGAAAAACAAAAATAACTCAGAAAAAATAACTGTCAAGAACAAAGCATACAACAAAGCATACATGGACCCGAGATTTAAAGGATGTTGTTTGAACATCAAACTCCATAGCCACTCACAAGTTTCCAGAAACTGTGCATGCTGACATTTAGTCCAAATAAACAGCAAGTGATGCCCTGAAATGATGAAGTGTGCCAAACTGGTAACATCTATTTTAAAGCATAAATCTCAACACTAATTATTGTAATTTCTGTCAAAAGCTGAACAAGCCTTTAGCTCATGTATGCAGAAGGGGGTATTCTCAGGTGGCATCCAACCTTATTTGACTTTTTTTTTTTTCTATAAATGAAGCACAAAGCGTAGAAATTTACTTCAGGATAGGCTTTGGCTGCTGTCCCAGGGAATTAAGGAAGCATGTGTAGCTTCACCTGTAATCTATATAGCTCCACCACCTCTCAACATGCAAGGTCAGAAAAGCATTTATGGAGACAACAATGTTTTCATGTGTGTTTTCTGACAGAGTTCATTTCAATTCTCGCAGACATTTCAGATAGACTGGACAGTAACAGCCTAGCTTTCGGGATTGCTTGGTACTAAGGTAATGATTGAGTAACGTGGGTCTGCAATAATCTGTGTTTAGCATGGGATAGAAAAGGCTGCCTGTACAGCTACAGTTTTATGTGTTGACTTGCAGAAAGCTATCAAGCTGCAACAATGTAAGATGCGTTTAAGCTGCATGCCATTATGTTCAGTTAACTAGATTTCTGTATTTTAGACACAGGCACTGGGATTTATCTATGATGGAGTGATCTAGCTCCAGAAGAGCTGCTGTCAGTGGAGTAGGAGGTCTGGTCTTAGATGGCAAATGTTTGCATATCAAGGTATTCTGGAGCATTCTTGAATTGATTTGGCACTAGCTTGGGTGTTCAATCTGTCCTTGTTTGCACTATGTAATGTACAGCAAACTGTACAAGTTCTCATTATGAAATGACAACTCAATTATTCAGGGTCTTTTGAATTTAGTGCTCTTAAAAATTCAGTAAAAGTCAGCTGGGGTAACCTGGAGGAAAGTGTTCAGACTGAAGTCAGTAGGGTCATGTTTCTGAACAGTGGGAAGGAGAATTTTCATAAAGATTTTATGGACCCCAGGAACACATTTTGTTCTTCAACTACGACTTAATGTGTGATACATCTGTGTATTTGTTGTAGGTACTGCTTGTCAGTGGATTTTTTTTTTTCTGTATAATTTGCAATCTGTAATCTTTCCTGTTAAAGAGTGGAATTTTGGGTGAAGTAATGGGTACCGTGTTGCTTGTTCACTATGGAGTCCATGGATACATTCGGTATCATTGGATCTCTGCTTTCATTTTCCTTGTTGATCGTGTTGGGGCTGGCTTTTTGGTTTTCCTCTAGTCGTCAGACTTGTATTACCTTTCTTTAAAGAGTCATTAAGGCAGGGATTCTCACTGTTTGTCTTGGGACACCGCAGTCTTGCACACAAAAGAAAGATTGGATTTTTTCAAAATTACAGAAGTGCAGAATTTTAAATTAACAAAGTTCATTTTTAGGCAGTTAATAGCTGATCACAACAATCAACAAGTTAACTCAGAGCAATATGTTAAACTAAAAATAGCAAAACGCTGTGTAAGTAAAGTTGCCTAGATGTATTATTAATGTATCACGTGAACTCTATATTCTTGGTAGTGTGGAGGACAGATGGTGTCCTACTTCATCACATTTGAATTGATAAACAAGAAATCAGGCACCATCCTGGCCTGTGAAGAACAGAATTCATTCAAATTGGTAGAATATTCTTTCAATGAGATTTGAAATGCAGAGGCCATTTGCGAACAAAATTTCTAACACAAGGAAGCTGAAAGGGAGTAGTTATACTGGAAAATTTTCCTCAGTCTGGAGGGCATGAAGTAGGCCAAGTGGTAATGGAGTTTTTAGCACCAGCTGCTATATTCTGCTCAGTGTTTTCAGGCAGCAGCCATTTTACTGTAAACACTGGCTGAAGAGCAGTTCTGAACATGAACTGGCAAAAGTGGATAAATCTATGCCAAGCACTTGCTCACAGCTCTTAGAAGAACAGGTAATGGTTAGAGAGGTTAATGCTTTTGTGTCATGTTACTAAAGTTACTGAAATTTCAACAACAAAACATTCAACAACAAAAGATTCAGAGGTCGAGGTACGCTCTTTATCCCATTTGATATTCACAACTTTTTCTCTTTAGCTATTTTGCTGCTTGCTTCATTGGTAGTGGGAGTGACGGAACAGAATCTTTCATTTAAAATGAGTTTAAGGTATATGCAAGGTACATCCTGCACTAAAATAAATAAAGATTTGGAATGATGATGGAAAACTGCCAAGGAAATTAAATTGGAATATTTGACTTTATCAGTTTGAACGTGATTTTTTTTTAGCAATTGATGGCTGGTAAATTTTTCAGCAACAACAGATTGTACTGTGGAATTTACCAGCCATCAATACCCAAAGTCATAATGAGATCTGATATCTATTGCACTGATGAGCATTAACAACTGCTTTGGAATAGGATAGATCACTAACTATCTTACTGTCCTTACAACTCTGCAGAATCTGAATCAAAGCCGGTCACTAATATCACAGTATTGCAGCAGCTCTATCGTGCTTATCAAAGGATTATCTGCTTATCAAAGGATTTTTACTTCAGCCTGAGTCAGAGCAGTGGAAGCATCTCTGAAGTCAAGATATAACTTGAATCAATCTAAAGGTAGTTGAGCTCTCAAGTAAGTTTGTTCCACCATGATCATGGGATAAGGGCACATCTAAATGAGAAACGCTGTTGAATATGTTACTAAAATAGCAAGGTAGGATGGAAGAAAGCAGTTTTGTTTATTTATATTATTTTTTTAAGTCAGCTGAGGTCCTTAAAGTCATCTAAACGTGTAATTTTCTTGCTCTTTCATTTTAAGGATTTTGGCTTAACTAACAGGAAAATAATTTATTTTATTGTTGTTCCAGCTTCAGGGTAATGCAGGTGAAAAAAATGTCCCGGAGTCTGGGTCTGCATATGCTGACATCAATATAGGAATCATCTAGGCCTAGGGCATTCTGTTGTAAAACCATATCCCAGATTTATTCTCCAGACTGCAGGAGAATAAAAGTGATGATTTGCTATTCAGACACAGGGTCCTTCCCATGCAGAAATCAACAGAATTCAGCTAATTTGAAGCCAAACTGTCTTTTGAGTCAACCCTTAGAAAAATAAAAATAAAATAAATCACGTTTATGACCAAGGAGGACAAATAGTTTAAGAATCCATTCTCTTCTTAATTTTTTGGAGGTGGATATCTCCATCTTGCTATGTAATTATTTTCCCAGGGATACAGAAGCCTCCATTTAAAAAGCTTACCAGCCATCTCCTATCCTTGTTGCCTTGAAATTGCACTGGCATTATTAGAATATTCATTTGTATTTTCCTTCCAGAACTGAGTTCCTACTTGCTTTTGAGCGTTCAAAGTCCTTTTAAGAGAACATCGAAAAACGTCCCAGGGGCTGCCCACAGGACTTCAGCATTTGCAGTGTTTACTGCTATGGGGTGACGAGAGTAGTTCTTTATTGACACAGTCTGTGATTTTCTGTTCTGATTTGCTATCATCATGCAGTGTGTGCTAAAGATTAACACTGTAAAGGAATAATTATTCTGCAAACAAACCTTAGGTAGACAGTGGATTTGGTGAACTTTAAAATATTAGATCAATGTGATCGTGGTTTCAGGCAAGTGGGACACTTTCATCTGACTGAATTGGACCAAATTATCTGTTTTCAATGTTGTTTTGTTCTTCCAAGATAGCAGAAAGCCTCCTGTGCCTTGAATGATCTTTTGTATGTCTGAGCCTAGAGTTGAATAGTCACCGCGAGTGTCCATTCGTTAACAAATATAGTTTCTGTGTTAAAGATTTTTTTCATGCCCTGTAACATGCCCCATTATGCATGTGGGTATTCAACCAGTGTTTGCTAACAGATTGGTAATGACTCTAACAGTAACCTTTCGCATTCACAGATAACACTTCATAGGCATGCCCGTTAAGTTGAATACTTAACTAGTTCACCTGAAGGTAGGTGGCTATTGGTGATGTTACAATGGGTTTAAGATTGATGAAAGATTACGGATGTCAGAAGACAGTCATTTAAGGTGTCTACACCATGAGCTGGTAGGCCTGCAGCCAAAGGAGACTACTTACATGAAGTAGACATCTTACATTCTTGTTGTAACTAAAATAAGAGTTAAATAAACCTCCATGTATGACAGAGTCTGAGGGAAGATTTTCCCTGTGATGTTCGCTAGTATGTTTTTATACGTAAGAATAGAAGAATAGAGGTGCTCCAGATGCAGTTCTTTTTGCAGGTACGGTTGTAAACTGTCACACAATAAATCATGTTATGGTTGGATACCCTGGTTCTACAAATATTTAGGAATGTGAAGTCTTTACTACATGACTTCAGTTGTTTTGACACGCTTAGTAATACTTCAGTAGTGCTTTGACACATGCTATAGTACTAATGCATAAAGCTTCAATTTGTAGAGTCTTTCTTAACAATTGCCTTTAGACTTTAACAAGACAAGAAAACAGAACTATTAGAAATCAATATTTGAAAACTAAAGAGCAAAGGAAATGAACTTGAAAGATTTAAGTCTCTTAACATACCAGAGTGTTTCTGCACAGAATTTTCAAGTATATGAATGATTTTAATATGGAAAAAGTTAAAAATTATTTATATATACCAATTGTTAGTTTTACTACGCTCAGAAATTAATAATCTGTATATATATAATATTGCTAAGCAGACAGTGATTTCACTAGTCTAGAAACTTACAAAGCTAACTAGGCTAGATCTTAATTCAATAGATTTTACATTTTCAAAAATTGTCAGTAGGGGGAGGTAAGTGGTTGCAGTACTGGTACTGTGCCCATATATGAGAACAAATTACTGATGTGCCTACCCAGATAGCAGGAAAACCAAAGTGGAGCAACTGGAAGTGCAAGGATTAACAACACGGTAAACCATCCAATTCACAAGATGGGTGATCTTAGTATACTGCAGTTAAATCTTGGTTAAATTAAAACAACTTAAAGTCTATCTATGACTGGGTGTGTCCATAGAGTAGTTCACTGCACTTACACTTGTACCAGTTCACTCAGCCCTTTTAGTTGCTAATTAATTTCCCCAAGTGTGTGTTATGCAAGTACCAAAGGGCATAGAGAGCACCATGAATAAAAGAGTGGAGAAAAAAAAAAAAAAAAAATGTTTTCTGAAAAATCCATTGTTCTAAAATGTCTTTTCAATGAGCTGAAGCTGATTTGTTTGCATAAGCAAATACCTTGATGCTGAAATCTGACTCAAACTGAAGTATTAGCCTGTTACTAATTTTTCTTTGGTGTGTATCTTATTGAAATGTACAAGAATTTTAACTTTGAAGGCCTTTGGAAAAGTGTACAGATTAATTTGCTAGGTAAACACAGCTGATATTCATACAACACCGCATTGGATTTTAGAACTATTTATCTCTAGTATAAGTAAACTTTTAGAGTGGCAGGCACAGAAGAATAAGCAAATCATCTGAAACTGGCAAGCATTTTGGCTGTTTGGAAGCTGGTAGGAGCAGTGAGGTTGTTAAAATATGGTTGATTGAAGAGTCTGTATTTGTACCAGCTTCCCAAAACTGAGCAACACCACAGATTATAATAATGAGAGGGATTTAATTGCAGAATCTGTCCAACTCTGGTTTAGATTTGAGCTATCCCTCCCTCCCAGGACTGAGCATAGCTGTCTATCTAAATGTAGAAGAGCCAGAGGCAGCCAAATGGAGGTTTCCAATTCCTTGCTGCCTACTGCTTGTCATGACTAATACCTAAATCAGGGTACTCCTAATCCCCTCTACCATATTATGTGTTGGCAAGATCATGGAAGGTCTTTGAAGCAGGAGTTATGACTTTTCTTACTATCACAGTTCTCATGGTCAGAAAACACCAACTAGTACCTATAAGGTTTTACAGTCTTCTAAAATCACTGTTGTAAATGTTGCTTGAAAAATCCACAGTGGATTTGCTCTGAAAAATTAAAAAAATGTTAAGATAATTTCAGCATTGCCACATTAATGACACTGGTCCAAATGGTATTACCTTTTCCATGAATTTAGTATCCAACCTGCATTTCTACAAATAAAGCTCAGCTTCCTTGGTTTGCGATACTGTTCTACATTTCCTGTGCTTTTGCAATGACCTTGATACGGCTTATTGTCTGCTACATCTTATTTCTCCTGATTATGTGGTTTATTTTATGCATACACTCTTCTGATGATTATTGAAATAAGGGATGAAGACTTCTACAAATGCTTTATGAGGTAACTGAGAATATAGGTGATTTGCCTTTACATGAAAATGTGTTACTGAGTGATGCTGAATTGTTTCTGAATTCCATGTGTGAATCATTTGAAACAAGCTGCGTTGCTTGGTTTACTGACTTGCAGATATACTCTCTTTTTTAAAATGTTTTTCCCTCTTCTTTGTGACCATGTGAATAACTTAAATGAACTTTTCTTCAGTAAGGTGTTAAACTGTGATTATACACCTGGATTAGTTTTTATGCAATGTTAACAGTACAGCCTAAAGCTTCATATTAATTAAAAATACTGCCAAATAATCCTGTGGTCCACAAATGTATGTATTATGATCTGGATCAAGTATAAACATTTCTGGGAAAATTAGCTAAAGTACACGATACAGAGTGCTTTGTACTGGCAAAATGAGGGACAAGTAGTACACAGTATGTTATAAGGTTTGCCAGGATAAAGTCACTACTACAAGAATTTGAACCTATTTGGGCAGTTAGAGTGGGTTTACATAAGCATGTGCTTTGCATCATGTAGCCCTGTGATCTAAGTTCTCTAAAACCATCAGGCTGTGGAACGGTGTGATGACTGATAGGTGCTTGTGATACTAGCAGGCATCATTCTTTAATTGGCTTTATTCTTTCAAAAGATCCATTCTTTCAAAAGATCCAGTTAGGAAGCTATAGTTAGGAGCATCGCAGCCAAAAATATTAGAGAAGCCTACAAAGAGTTCCCTATGTTTTCCTCTACCTTGTGGCCCCTGTGCTTTGGCTTTCTACCGTGTGCTAGCGTGTACATCCTTCTACCAGGTTTCTACATTTTAGAAATGCTGAATATATAGGTTACTTTGGAGAGTAAGTGATAATGCTGAGAAATCCCAGTTTAAATGAAAGTATTTTGAACTCTTCATAACCTAAGATTTCAGAGAGTTATGGTTTCCCTTGTAAAAGGGCAATCAATCAGTGTGAAGAAATATTACTGTTGGCAGTGGAGGGATACACAGGAGCTGACTTTGAAACTTACAGAAAAGGACTATTCCGCAGAGGCTTGGCCTAAATTTTGCATTTTGGAACTTCACTTAAAAAATCCAGAGGAGCAAATCTGCGTATAATACAAATTGACAAAAATCTGTGGTTGATGAGGCTTCATAATTGATAGTCGTGTGCACCTCAGGGCTGTACTGTACAGTATTGTAGTGTAAAAAATAAAAATAATAATAATAAAAAAAAGTAAATGAAGTATTAAAAAACATGATGCATCCTGCCTACAAAGACCTCACGAAATCCAATGCACTGTGATCATTAAAAGTCATGATCACTAAGCTATGGCTCCAGCATCAGCTTCCATTTTCTTTTCAGAGTTTTTCAGCCATAAGCACAATCTGTTAGCACACCCTTGCCAATGTTTCACATGTTCCCAGACTCATTATATGGAAGACTTACCATTTTTCCTTCTCCTTTCTCCACTTCTGGAATTGCTATCTTCTCCTTCTAGCCCTGCCACAAACAGCAGTCTCAGTGGTGAGGACCCCGGGGCAGTATTCTTGGCTAGACTCAATTAACTCAACTTCTTAGTTGCCCTGCTCAGAGCAATCACAACTTGAGCAAAGTTTATTCTTCCCTTGTTGCCTTTTGCCCACATATGAGCATCCGCACCTCAAGTGCAATACTGGAACAAGTGCTGCAGTGATTCTCAGGCAGTAAGGTGTGCCCATAGTACTGACAAAGTACCATTTTTACTGGCGTTGTTTATATGGCTTTCTGAGTAAATCAGGCACAGTCAGTTGGAAGAAAAATGTTGGTGATCACCTCGTGTCTACACCAGAAGCTGTGCCAGCATGCACATGCCAGGAAGGGATCAGACCTTTGCACTCACAGAGCTACCTAAGCAGAAGCTTGCAGTTGTCTTTGTATTTCATTGCTTTAAAAGCAGTACTTGCCATTCTTCATCTCAGTGCTTGCTTTGCTTAGTTCTGTCTGGTATATTGCTCAAATGTCACATCAAGGTGGGTCTGGCAGTAACGTGAATTCTCAGGCAGCAGCAGAGCACAATTTAGGGAATGACCTTGCTAAAATGCACAGCATCAAATCTTCATAAAGATTAATTTGCAGAGGAAGCTTTACAAACTTCATGATCTGTTTGCAGAAGTGATATTTTTTTTTCTTTTGTTAAGCCTGGCAAATTTTCACCCAGCACCCAGGTCAGTGTATTTGAACTGTAAATAAGCATGCAGAACACCCTGGGGGATAAGTATTTAGACGATGCTCATCAAAGTCCACGTTTCAGTGAGCCGAATTTTATTTCTTGTTATAAACAACCCCTAAGCAGTAATACATCAGCAAGGTGGGAGTGGGAATGGGGGGGGGGGGTGTTTGTTGTTTTTTGGTGGTTTTTTTGTTGGTTGGTTGGTTGTGTTTTTTTGTGGGAGTGGAGAAGCTGTAGTGGGTGGTAAAAAGATAATTTGTTCAGAGGACCGAAGATTTATTATGTTTTCTTTTTACACTATATTCTGGGGTTTAGTTCATTGTAAAAGCAACTCCTGTTTTTATTAATTTGAGCATTTCTTTAACATCTTGTTCCATTGACTCCTCTGTAAATACTGTGTGGTTTGGTTTTAATTAGCAATATTTATAATAACAGTGTTTTTAGGACTACATATATACTTCTAAAAGTATCTATCTATATTTTAGTAAGTTACCAGGTTGTAAGCAGTGTTGCTCAGCCTTTCACATGTGCGTAACCGAGATTCTTATAGAGAGAAAATTGGTTTTAGATAGCTTTCATGAGAAGGGATGTACTTCTGTTATTATTTCCTGAAAAACTTTTTTGTTTGTTTGTTTTTTGTCCAAGCCACACTTTTTGCTCAGTGGATGCCACATAAAAAATAAACCAGCCCCACTATGTTCTACTAAACTTTTGCCTGCTTAATATGTATCTGCATAGCCTAGTTAACATTTACAGGCTCTGAACTCCTGGTCATTCAAATTAAAATATCCATATGTTCATCCATACTTGTAGTACAAATGATTTTATGTGCAGTGAAAGTATGTATTTGTTATATAACAGCTGTAGAAAGGCATTCCTGAGGTGGCAAATCAGCTAGCTTTGTCACTCTGTACTCAATATTTCAGTTGTATTTCTAGTGATATTTTTTCATATCTTTCAAAGCAACAATATGATCATGACACAGGTGAATCACTCCAATACCTGGGGAGGGGGCAAATCTTGGTGGTGCTGCTGCACATAAGATTAAGTGAATTAATCAATGTATGACAAAGCAGAAAAATCTTTGTTACAGCCTGGGATTCAAATCTACAGGTCAATGCTCATGTTTTTGCAGAAATTATGGGACTAACACCATCTTAAAAGCTTTTTGTTATACTGGGACTTTCTTTAATTGCATGGGTTATGAAGGCTGAGTGAAGTTCCAAATATATGTATGCACCTTTGATGAAGAAAAAAAAAATGCAAATATCACTTCTGTTGCACTGCAGGTATGCTTTTAACTACAGTCGAGTTTTTTATGTAGTTGTACAATGTAAGAGTTGTCCTCATCCTGAACCAGGTGTTGGTGAGGTTGCAGCTTTGCTTTTTCATGTTTGTAAGTGCAGGGTGTCATGCAAGGCAGAAGGTATTTTTGCAAGTCATAAAATGGCTAGAAGCTTTTGCTCATTTGTTATTTCTAAGGAATCATTTTTTGTCTTTATAGCTACAAATGAAGTTGGAAATAAGCTGGAAAAAAAGCTGTGCCACAACTTGTCTCTTTCTTGCTTGGAAATTCTGCTTAGAGGTTTTATGACCTCTTTGCACCAATCCAGCAGCAAAGAGGAAGCAGCAAATAATGATTTCCCATTTTAGTTCACCTACTTAAGTTCTAATGAAAGGTTTGATGATTAAGCTTGGTGTTTTTGTTGTGTTTTTTTTTTTTTTTCCTCATAAGAATAAACCTTACTTTAATAAGCAATTCCTTTTACATCAGTAAGATTACTCACTTGAGTAACCAGTTGCAGAATTTGCCTGTAGTACTCTGATTGCCTAGGGGCAAGTGCAAGCAAGTTGCAATTAGTTACAGAAGGAAAAAGAGGTCTGACCTTTTCTTTCTTTTTTTTTTTTTTTTAATTTTAAAGTATGCCTACTGTTTCATTGACAAATGACAATGGCTTTTGCATTCTGGAGTGCAAGCAGACGCAGAACAAAACTGCTTTTATTTTCAAAGAAAGAAAAACTACATGCTAAAACTCCTTTGTAAAAGGTAGAAAGAGATGGACCTCTGATGAGGGGCTTTAACTTCAAGGCACCTTAGGCTGTCTTTATGTCCATCATATTAGTGGAAAATTCCTTTAATTCGTTTAAGAAGATAAACAGTTGTAACTTTCACATTCAGTTGATGTGACATCAATGGCTGGCTGGGACTGCCAGCATTCCGAAAAGGATATCGTCCTCATCTGCAGCCACTCAGGGCCATGGGGTGGAGCCTGCAGTACAAGCCAAAACATTTACAGGTGCATAAGTAGGTAGGGAAGGGCATAGGTGATGTACCTGTGTCAGGAAAGGAGCACTAGCACAGGTGTGTCATAACTTATCAGCTGCCTGTGTTAGAGCATGAGCTCCTTCGATCCACAGACACACTCTCCACCGCGCTGCAGCCCACAATTTCCCAATATTGGTCAAGAACCTCCAGAGATGAATATCTACTATGAGAACTTTTTCCATCCACAGAATATCCCTAGTCCACAGCGGCCAAGCACTTTTGAGACAACGGACTACAACGCCACTCCCAATCCTTACCTCTGGCTAAATGGACCTTCCATTACCCCACCACCATACCTGCCCGGATCCAATGCCAGTCCCTTCATTCCCCAGTCTTACGGGATGCAACGGCAGCTCTTGCCTAACATGCATGGCTTGGGAGGAACCGACCTCGGCTGGCTTCCTCTCCCATCCCAAGAAGAGCTCATGAAGTTGGTTAGACCACCTTACTCCTACTCTGCACTTATTGCCATGGCTATCCATGGAGCACCAGAAAAGAGGCTGACGCTCAGCCAAATCTACCAGTACGTGGCTGACAACTTCCCATTTTATAACAAAAGCAAAGCTGGCTGGCAGAACTCCATTCGGCACAACTTGTCTCTCAATGATTGCTTCAAGAAGGTGCCCAGAGATGAAGATGATCCAGGTACAGTTCCCCCTGCCTTTTTTTTATCCTCTATTTAATCTTGATTAATTTAAAAATGAAATTTTTCCACTTTTTTTTTTTTTTAAAGCTATTAACAATTACAATGTGAAATAAATCATAAAGAGACCCAATAGCCTAGATTTGGGACATATATTAAGTAACTTCTCTGTTTTCATAGGGCTATATTAGAAGACAACTATGCAGAGCTGAATTTTGAATCAGTGTTGCTATTAAATCTCTGAGGGGGATTCTTTACCTCTCCAAGCCTCCTGAGAACTGATCAATGTGCAGAGCATGCAGCTGAGCCAGCACAAAAAAAAAAAAAAAAAAAAGAGGGAAAAAAAAAATATAGATTGTGTAAAAAAAACCGCGGGGTTTAGGGAGTCAACAATAATTCTCCTGGGGAGAGCAGGCTGCTTTTGTTTTGTTTGCTTCAAATAGTGTTTTGCTTGGAATCACACCTCTGCTGTTTCCAACCTCTTGGCTCATATGTTGTCAGATTGTTCCTTTATTTATTGTTTTCTATCAATAGCTGTTGAGAACCACTGGGAACATTTAAAAGTCGTTCAATTATGCTGCTTGAGAGTCAGAAATCTGGTTCTATCTTGTTAGTGACTTAGTCTACCGCACTGAATCTGGAGGAGCAACCCCTTATGGGATTTGATTACTCTGTACTGTAAACGTAGAGGACAACTATACACTGAAAACCTCATTCTCCCACTGAGACAAACAAAAAGTGGGGAGAAAAAAAAAAAAAAAGAAAAAAAAAAGCCCTCTCAGTGGCTCCACTTTTAATTTTTGCTGTGTGGGAAAGGGCTACAGGACACAGGGCTACAGGACACAGGCAAACACTTTACACCTTTTTTTTTCCCCCTGAATTTAAGAGAATTCTGTTTTTTTGTTAAATACGCGTATTTTTTGTTCAAGCGATTTTTCTGTTTCTGTGAGAGAAGCATTGAAAAGTGAAAGAAAACTGCTCTTTGCTGTCTGTGTGTATATTTTAAAACTAAAAATGTGCATTTGTCCCCTCTCGACAGGAAAAGGGAATTACTGGACTCTGGACCCAAACTGTGAAAAGATGTTTGACAATGGAAACTTCCGCAGAAAGAGAAAAAGGAAGTCTGACATGGGGGCTAGCGCTGCTTCTCTTGCATCTGAGAAATCTGAGGATAGCGCCCTGACTGGCAGCCCCAAAGCTGTAGAGCATCAGGACATTTTGGAAAACTCCTCACCTGGGACTGACAATTCACCTGATAAAGGATCTCCACCTCCATCTTCCAGCAGTCCATGCCTTAGTAACTTCCTTTCTAGTATGACCGCCTATGTCAATGGCTCTAACTCAGTGGGCCGCTCAGTGCCATTGGGACTTAACGCTGAACCCATTGACAAAATGGGACAGAATGTGGTAGGCTTTAACTCCTACTCTCCACTCTCTAATATAGCCAGTCATGGTGTGGGAGAGTGGTCCAATTCTGTGCCCTCTAGTCACCTTGGCTATAGCAACTCAGTGCTCAACCAGTTTAACACCCATTTTTACAGCAGTATCAGCACAAATAACACTCTGTTTTCTAGGGAGGGAACAGAGGTTTAAATAAGGGATCCTAAGACATCAAAATATAGCTGTTTATGAGAGGAAACGATCTGTGAGTGGATGTGTTAGCCTGTTGTCTCTACATTGCATCCTACCTTCTGACAGCCCCAAACTTTTCACCCATCATACTTATTCACATCCCAAGCACTCCACGTTTGGCAGCTCCCCATAAAAAAGCAGGGATCAAAACAGCAGGAATAGTGAAGAGGTCAGATGGGAGACCATGCTTGCACTGCTGCCAACCATGGTCCTCTGTGGACATCCTTGAGAGGAGTTACTGTTTACCTTAGGCAGGAAACATTTTCAGGCATGGTACTAATAATGCTGTGATGCTTTTAAAGCACTAACACAAACGTAGCTATATCCGTAAATTACTTCTCACTGATATAGTGCGTTTGTACTAGACACGTTTGGCAAGTTCTTATTTGGACAAAGCTATTCTGAGACACTGAAAGATCCATAGCAAAAACTAGCATACAGTGAGTAACAACCAACACTTGAAGGGTGAGTGCTCTTTCTGGGTTTCTCTAATACTAGCACATGCATTGGCTAAATTCTCATCCCCTTTCACCCCCAAGGGGAATATGGCTGTGAAGCAGGCTAGTGTCATGGACACAACGTTCATTTTGAAACCAAAGGGAAACATAACAAAATATATTGGAGTTGTCTTCTGCTGGTGCAATCAGATAATCGCATTTTAAATTCGAAGTACAGGGTCAAATTTTGTTTGCCTTACCCATACAAATCTATTCACATAAGGCAATCAGGATCTGCCTGTATTTTTAATACACGTTCTCTTAGAAGAAAGGATATTTGTTCTATCTTCAAGTTCTACATAAATCATTTCTACTAAGAAAAGAATTTGAATGTGGTGTGAAGGTGGGGTGGGGAGCAGGGTGGAGAAATGAGAGGCAGAAAGTTTAACTGTCTCGGAGCTTCAATTCCAAAAGCTGTATCTTCAGAAGAATCGGCTATAGGTAGTGAAAGAAGTCCCTGTACTGTATATTTTTTTTTGTCTTTTTGTATAAGTCTGTGGAATTGTCTTGTTATTGTGTAAATATTAGGAATAATGTTGTTTGGTTTTTTTACATTCTACAACAAACAAAATTTCAAAATATATGTATTTTTTTTTCAAACCAAGAGTTGAATCAAGTTCCACATTTATGTAGAGTAATGTCTCAGGCTGTAGAGCCTGCAGCATGCATAGACACTGAGCTTAACCGTGGCTTAACTGCTCACAGCTGCGCACTGACCAGACTTCAGAATGATGGAAAACATACTAATGCATTGTAATAGATACTGTTATGTCTTGATTTTTTTAAACTATACATGGATAGTTTTGTTACAGGCAAACCCAGAAACATTTTTAATAAAGAATTTGTATAGAAGAGTGTGTGTGTGTGTACTATACTTCCTATGCCTTTAAAAACCTGCTTAATAGTTTGACTTGTGCAGTTTGCCTGAGGAAAATGCAGTATAATATTCAAATAAGGTCAGAGAGTGAGATAGCATGTGTCTATGCAATCAAAATTGTCATGCCCAAGGAATATAATTGGCTGCTATTATGCAAAATAATATCACTAAATAAAAATCACCCTTATGGTTTCCCTGTTGGAAAGTGGTGCCAATCATTTAAAAATTAAAAAACCAGGCTAGATTTTCACATGCTAGTTGGCCAAAATATGACTGCACTCTTTCCTACATTCTCAATTATTGTTTTATTTTTTATTTTTACTATGGAAGCTGCTATGACTATTCACAGTTTTTGTACTCAGTATGATAAGTTCTCATACGGAAGTTGAAACCTACTTCCACTTCTAACATTGGTGCTTAATAAAAAATAAAATGACCTTCTGGTGGTGTTGTTCTTCCATGGCTGTAAGTTTCTCTGAAGTCAGGTACGTACTGAGGCCTGAGCTGTAGTCTCCACCCTCAGAATTTTACAGCCCTTCCAAGAATCCCAGCCCAGCAGGTGGGCCATAATATGCCCTGCAAGTCAGCAGCTGACAGCATTTGTTGTGCAGAGATTTGCTCATATGACAACTCAGAAATTCGTAAAGTCTAGGATTCAGCAAATATACAACAAAATGCCCAGGAATGTAGCTCCTGTGGAGTGTACTGTTCACAAAAATGAGAGGAAATTGATTTCTTTAGTGCTGAAATGGAAAATGTTCCATTGTGAACCTATAGGGAAAAAGAGGGGGAAAAATAAAATGCAAATTATACTAAGGAGAATGACACTGCTGAACAATAGCAGACAGTAGGAAGCAACTCTTTTGTCACTGAGTTTTGACTTGTTCTCAAAGGACAAGAGTTTGTGCCTCATTGCTTCCCAGATGCTATTAATCAAATTCCCCTTTTGGCCTATAGGTAATGAGGAAGTACTGCCAACACACCAGTTCTTCATAGGCAGAGGTATGTTTCCAGCAGGTGCCCTGACCGCAGGGGTTAGTTAGCTCCCCTGTGACCCTCTAGCTGGCTTGGCACACATCAACTATGTCGATGAACCTGCTGTTCAAGGAGGGTAAAGATGTCTGCATGGGATGCTTGAACAATTGCACCTATAAACATAAATGCTTTGCAACAAGCCCAAACAATTTACAAGTAGTTTCTTTATTTTTATTTTTATTTTCAGAAGGAATTGACTTTGATAACCAGCCATGCTGATATGTTCCTGTAGCTTCTGCACATCAGTCTAGGACCTGCAAGAGAACTATCTACTATGCTTCTGTGAGTGGCCCCACTGCTCTGTTGTAGGTAATGATCCTATTCATGTATTTTGCCAATATGGTAAATACATGGCTGTTGGAATGAAAAGTATCTTTTCTGTTGTTGGTTGGTTTGTTTGTTAAGTTTTTTTGTTTGTTTTGTTTTGTTTTGGCTTTGTTAACTATGGTATTAAAAAAGATACTGATCTAGGAGCTGTATCTGTTATATACTTTAAACACTGCTGACCTTTACAGAACTATAGTCAGTTTTACAAACATTTACTGATTTGTGCTGCTTGAAAAGAGAACCAGAGCTCCAACAATTCTCATTAGTTTTGTCTGTGAAGACTCTTACTGATTGTCACTTTCTTAGTGTGTTTTGTTTTGAGAGACAGCTTTCTTCAGACACCACTGTGGTTACTGTGCTCCATGACTCTGCAATTATTTGTTCCGGGTTTACATGTAAAGTTAGATGTCAAAGGCTGTTCCCATCTCACCAAAAACATGACCAGCAGTAAAGTGATTAGAATAGGTCACTGCTTGCCCTTCCTCTGCCATAATAAAACTTCGGCAAAGATGAGAAGCCTCCAGTGGCAGACAGTGTGCTTTGAATAATGAGAAATGAGTAATGAGTTTCTCAGTATGTTAGATGTATACCAAAGATTAGCTACTGAATCCCTGGGACAGCTTCACTGTTACTGACCTCAGCAGAAACACCTTCCCTGGTTTCTTATCCCAGGTTCTGTGTCCTGCGTCTGCAGCAGGTGAATCTGTGACTCTTTAGCTCTGGCTCTAGTACTAGTTCTCAACTTTCTATCTTTTTGTTGTAGGTCTGAGACCAAATCAAGGTGAAGATTTGAGATTTCACAGCAGAGATCTGGGCAGCCGGCTGTCCCCTGTACCACAGACTGGCAGAGATTCTTCACCTTGTCATGGGTTCAACCACAAACCCTAAAGTCCTGCAATACAAGGTGCTTCCATAGCTGAGAATATGGACCGCTTGAGGTCCTTCGTGCCCCAGCACTCCAGGTAGAGCCCCACCTATACAGTGTATGCAGCAGACTAAATGTTTTGTGTGGCAAAATCAAGCCACAGTAATGCAAATGAGACTCACTCATCTGTCAAATCCAAACCAGGTAATCAGGTAATTGTGGATAGCTTAGAGAAGGAGACTCCTGAGGACAGAAGAGCAACATTAGATGCAAGTTTGCACTAATGACGAGGGTATAGTGGAGAGCTGTTAGCAGTATGAGCAGCCAAATCTGTTGTTTCTGTCAACATGCAGGAAATGTAATTAATCTGCGCAGCAATTTATTTTGTACTTCATATTTGTTTTAAGGGCTGAGCTTATTGTGAAGCTTTCGGCTGGATTAGGCAAAATAGTGAAAGATCACTCTATACTGGCATTTACTTTATTAATGGTAATGGTTTGCATAGGTGATGAATGTGGAGTTTAATATTCAGTTTGAAGCAACTGCTACTGCTAGCACACAGGCTCTTCTGGCTGCACGTGAACTTTCAGCCACTCATCAGCCTGTCCTGTAGGTGCTTAGTGCCTTTCATCTGCTGGTACCTGTGGGTACCTGTGTCTACGCAAATTCTTAGGTAATTATTCCTTCCTTTGGTTCAGTCAAAATTAACCAGGCTTGAGAAAAATACTACTAATAATTCATAGAATCATAGGATGGTTTTGGTTGGAAGGAACCCTAAAGATCATCCGGTTCTACACACACGCACACCATGGGCAGGGACACCTCCCCCAGACCAGGCTGCCCAAGGCCCCATCCAACCTGGCCTTGTGCACTGCCAGGGATGGGGCATCCACAGCTTCTCTGGGCAGCCTGGGCCAAGGCCTCACCACCCTCTGGGTGAATAATTTCTTCCTTAAACCTAATCTAATACTACCCTCTTTCAGTTTAAAGTCATTAGCCCTTGTCCCATCGCTACATGGTCTTGTAAAAAGTCCCTCCCCTGTAGGTCCCCCTTCAGGTACTGGAAGGCCACTGTAAGGTCTCACTGGAGCCTTTTCTCCTCCAGGCTGAATGACCCCAACTCCCTCAGCCTGTCTTCACAGGTGAGGTGCTCCAGCCCTCCAGTCATCCTCATGACCCTCCTCTGCACTCACTCCAACAGGTCCATAATTGCTAACATTAACCTAAATAGCTCATGCTGCAATGGGTTTGGGGTGATTATGATGAGAGAAATTAGTGGGCAGATGCACTGTATTTGTGACTGACCGCAGGGCTTGTGTATTGAACCTTCCATGTTTCATCAGTGGCAAGTGAAAGCCAGTTCACACTGCCCTATTCTGTACGAGAAGGGAAAATTTTGGTATGACAATTGCTAACCATGGCTGCTTTCTGTAAATAATGGGAGACTTCTAAAGCACACATCAAAAAAAAAAAAAAAAAAAATCTGAAATGCTACAGCCTAGTGAACACTCTTTCAATGCTTGGTAAACAATTATCAAGACAGATGTCTGGTTACTGTTTACCTAGTTTTCCAAATGTAGTATGGTTTCTTAGTTCTTTGATCATGTATCAAAAAATATTAGAAAAAGAAACTGCAGGACACTGCACAAAATATCATTAAATTTTTTGCAAATACCTTAGGTTTCACTTATGCCTGTCTTATAAAACAAGCATTTAAGATGGCACTATTCTTACAAAGCAGAAGAAAAGTTAAGCTAGACCAGCTTAAGAAAATGTCTATCTCCATAAGCCTTACAGATTTGTATATAACTCTAGGACTCGGGAACGACTCGGGACATTTCAATATTGCTAAACCAATGAGAAATTAAATGCTACTCCTTGTTCCCAGATGACACCAAGAGGTGTGGTGTGGGTATCTGTAAAGGAAAGTCAAATTCCAGTGCTGCCAGTATTTACTTCTCCGGCAAATAGCAATGGGGACTTTGCCAGATATATTCTGAATTACAGTGAACAAACCGTTTTCTCATGGTGGGATACATGACGAAATTCTTCACTGTTTAGTAGTTTAGTCAATAGCTTCTTTGTTGCTTCATGAGAAAATATTCCCAGGTGAGTAAAATAATGAACTTCTTCCCAGTAGCACTGCCAATTCATGACCCTGCCAGCTAATAGCACTTCACAGCAATCCTAACACCTCTTTCCAATGCAACTTGGAGGCAGCTGACCCAGAGCTATGTGATTTTTTGCCTAAATCTCCACATCTCCAGATCTGTAAAGTCTGAACAAGAGCATGCTGTTTGCTGCTAGTAACCTTTAGCTTCTTCAGATTTAAGAGCAGACAACTGCAAGACTGTACTGCTCTGGTCCTGGCAGTACTACTGTTAAGTACATCACAGCTGGTACTTGTCCCATGCTTGAAGCCTGCAGGGCTGTGAGTACCTGGGCAGAAAGACACTTAAGTTTTTCTTATTTATGTTATAGGCCTAGTTGAAAGGTGAAAAGGACTTTTATCTGCCCAAAGAAACTTTCCTGAGTGGATTTGCACAATAAACAGTCGCCTGATACCCAGTGTAATTAATTTACAGAATACCTCTCCAAAACCAATTTTTCCATGTCTTGTCCTTGCTGAATTGCAATACCAATTATACTTTACTCCTCAACCTGTTTTTGATCCTTTTTAAATCCTAAAACATTCCTTTCAAAATCTCTTTGCAGTAAATATGGTTATAGTCCTTTGCAGATTTCCAGCTTGTGGTAACTGTTGTTCTTTAGGAAGCAAGACAGCCAATCATGCAAGCTCTGGAAGTAGCCAGTCCTTATTTCTGACCTGCATGTTACTCATTCCCTATTCAAGTTAGTTGTAAAAAGCTATTATTTGTTCCTTTGAAAAAAGCTCCTGAAATGATCTTTCTCATGGAGTAGTCTTGCAAAGTAGCAAGAACCTCTGTTTAAACAGAGGCAGAGGCAAGAATCTCTATTGAAATTGAAACTAGAGAACTCAGCTCCTTGTTGATTTAAACCAATACTTACTGCTACACCTCATCCTGCAAAGTAAACCAAAATGACGGCATCAGAACCCCTCTAGATACTCTTTGGCTTCAGATGGCCTCTGCACATATCCAGTAGTTTGCTGGATTTGGATCTAAGGCCGTGATTAATTACTGGATTTTTTTTTCCTGGTTTTTCTTTTCCAAGGACACTTTTATGTACCACTCTATAATACTTCTCCTCTCACTGATTTTCTTCTCTATGCAGTGTGAGAAACAGTGTCTTTTGTCAGAAATGGCCTTCATATGAGCAAAAATTGAACCTGTTGCCAAGTCCATACCAAAATCAAGTTGGAAATGGTACACAGAAATCAGAAACTTCATTTTCTGTTTGTACTGGTGATACCTAAATGAACAGAGAGATGAAGAATCTTCACAGGTCTCTAAAGCACTTGTAGGGTGTGGGTAATTACCCATGTTCATAATCCCATTTTATGTTATTAAGATCTTATTTTCAACATTTTTTGCCCCTCCTTCTGCTCTCCCACCAGCAATTTTATAGCTTTTCAGCTCACTATTTTATGCCTTCCTAACAGCTGATGTTAGGAATTTGTTATTTTTAACATGTCAAAAAATCAAGCAGGCAATATAACTGCTGTAATTTAAAGTAGTAGCACAAAAATCAAGCCAGAGTTGATCTGATCTTTTGTCCTTTTTTTATTATTTTTATTTTTTATTTTTATTAACAAAATAAAACCCCATTCTTTAACCTGTTATCATCACTGGCACAATCAACAACACAGCTGAATAGCGTGAGACTGAGTCAATTTTTAAGATTGGCACGAGTAAATATAAACACATCAGGAAATAAAAATATAGTTGACAACATGCTAAGTTACATTAGAATCTTGCTGGTTCATGCAGTGATTGTTATGCTTTTTCCAAAATAACTTGTATGTTCCTCCCATCTCCTCTAATTGTTCTCCTTCTCTTACTGTTGATTTTTTGTCTAAGGTTTAGCATAGGATGGAAGACAGTTGCTAATCTACTCATCTTAATTGAAAGCAGCAAAGTAGTTGCTGGCTCCTAAGAGGCATATAGAAAATGAGTGCTTTCTGTGCTGCACCACAGTTATAACTCCACTGCTAGAACAGATATACCCGTGTTACTTGCAGTCTCATGGATTCACATCTCTTGGACAGCCATGTTAAAGGAGTTATTATGTGTACTGTGCTTTTCTGAGTCAAAAAGGTTGGTGTGAGGAGGTAGTGGTATAATCCTAAACTACTAGAGTGCCATGTAACTAATATCCTTACCATTTTGGTCTCAGTTAAAACTTTACAATCCATATAATAGTATTCCCTAAACTGTCCTTGCCATATTTTAATTTACCTAATTGCATTCTAGCTCCCTAGATAGGTTTCCACATTTAAACTGGGGAGATATGCTCATTAATATCATGTCCTTAATACGTAACGTGGCATTGTTTTCACCTGTTGAACAGCCATTTCAGAATGCAGATACAGCTGCAGTCCAGTGGCTGATAAAATGATGCATGTGAATGATTTACATGCTGCTATGGGCACACAGGATTGCCATAGCAGACTGAACAGATCAGACCAAAACCAATTAGACCTACATTTAGCTGGGCAGCACATTCACACGGCAGCCAGAGCCAGAAGTCACAAAGGAAGGTAGAGGCGACAATGCAAAATCAGCTACCTCAGCTCATACAGTCATAGAGCTGGGCGGCTAGGAAATTCTATATTCGTGCGTTTGGCTCATAGCAAAATAAATAACTGATGCAGTGTAAGCAGGGTGCCTTTTTATATGTAAATGGTTACCAAAACAAACGGTGGAGTCTGTCAAATCCTTCAAATGTTAGACATGATTAGGTTAGGAATCTGCCCCCAGACTGTTACTACTTCTCCCATTTAATCATTTCCAGCCCCAAATCTCTCCTGCCACTTCCTAGCTACTAGTTCTCCCCAGTAATTTGTTCCTCTGGCTTCTGGTCCTCTGACAAATTCCAGAAGTAAGGTGAGCAAGCACTATGCAGGTGTTACCATCAAACTCTGCATGTGTAGTACCAAGGGGTAAACAGAGGCATGCTGGTAGTTTCCATGAAAAGTTATCAGAAGCTCTGATGTAACTACATGCCATGTCAGGAGAGGTTTTTCTCCATGGTTAATATTTTGGCTAGGTAACATACGATATCAGTGTCTGGTTGGGCTTGTAATACACTTGTAATCCTGCATGCCACCAGATGCAGGAGGAATGTTCTTGGCAATGTACTGCCAAAAGTTTCATGGCATTATTACATGGACAGTAGCTAATTATATCATGTATAATAAGTGAAATGATGTGTGTTTCCAGGCAGCACATTGAAGGGGAGGAATAATATTTGTATCATCAGGGAAGGCTTTTTATTCATTCAGCATACAGTCTGATTTGGATGCAGAATTGTCCTCTTGTCAGGACGTCCCACAGAACTATGGAGCTACTTGGACTCCAGCTCAATGAGAGGTATAAAGCCACTGGGTTTATTTTTCTTTGTTGCCTTTGGAGGTGTGGATTTGTTATGGCACAGGATCAGTACCACACAGCAGTGGGTAATACTGATGTGCCTTGTATCTCAGTAGCTATTTTTTATGCTGTTGTTTGAACAATGTGTTCTGATGTGAAAAGCCTATTGTTTGCTAGTTCGTGCCAAGAGCTTTGTGTATGCAAACTTGCATGCAAATCAGATCAATTTATTACGTTTCCCTCCAATGGCAGAGTGGAGGGAGGGAAAAAAAGAAAACAAAAACACATTTAGCTTCAGCTATACATTTTCCTATGAACAGGGCAGCTATTACATGATTTATGGAAAGAATGCTAAGAATGCAAGAAGTTCAAAGAAAATGGCACATTATCTTTTTTTTTTTTTTTTTTTTTTTCCCTGTCAGCTGGGAACCTGGTTATTTAGTGTTAATAGTGCCATCATCTAACTAGACTCAAACCATCATTGGCCCATAAGGTATATGTGCACTTCACTTATTGCTACACATGGGCAGATCACAAATTATAGACTTTGCTACAACTCTAAGAAATAATAACAATAAAAGAAAAGTCTAGCACAGTTCTTACAAGGAAGGAGAGGAGAAAGGATGTGGGGTTTGATGTTTACTCACGCTCCCTGTCTATTGCTCTGTTGGTGACAGTGTGGTTTCACCTAAAAACAAGGATGTTGTGACAGCTTTCCCTACCCTAGGCTGGCCACAACTGTGAATAGCCCTGCTTAGCTCAGGTCTGAGGAATTTCCCTGGACCTGATTTTTAATTTTAACACTGTAAACAAGCATTCCTTAGCCAGATAGGGGATGTCTTTGGGATGCTCAAACCTCTATAACCCTTTACTTGTAACACGTTTTATCTTCTTCAGGGAAATAGGTAACATTTCCACAATGGTAATGTTCTTGGGGTCTTTTTTGTATTCAGATGATGTTGCATCATGTTATAGAAAATCATAATTACAAAATTCTATAGGATGAGTTAAAATCAATACTAATAAGCTGGCCTTATCACAGATCTCAGTTTGTGTTTAATGGGTAGCCTTACTTTAATGGCCAAAAAAAAAAAAAAAAAAAAAGGAAAGGAAAAAAAAAGGAAAAAGGTATTATTAGATCCCCTGCAGGACCTGCAGGATGATGGTATGCCACTCAGATCATTTAAGCTTCTATAACATTTCTGTCAAAGTGCTAGTGTACTTCAGTATACTTAAGTATACGGAGTGCGAGTATACTTCAACTGCCCAGTCTTCACTATCTGACAGTGCTTCAAAAGTAAAGCTTCAAAGCAACTAGGGTGCTTTGTTTTCAACTTTATAGCCAAATTACTTGTAGTCTCACTCCTCATACAAAGATCAGCAACATTTGGTTGACATCTGACTTATTTGTATACAACTATAGTGTTTCATGTACTACATACTGGATACATTTTTCATTTAATTTTATTGGGTTCATTCTTATTCAAAAGTTGCGTGTACTGAGACTATTTTAAAATGTCATCTCACATACGACCTCATTACTAAACAGGTGATGTTCCTTTCACTTATTTGATCTATGCATTAAGTTTTATTGATCCCAAATTTTAAAGTTTACAAAGCCTGAACTTTTTTCCAGGACCACAAAACCATCTTGTTTTGCTTGAAGGTCACAAAAAATGAGCTAACTCTGGCTAGTTATGGAGCAAGATACTCCTCGCATTTGTATTTATCTAATTCTGTCTCCATGTACCATTCTGAGGTATGTGATAAGATAAGCAAGTATGCAGACCAGGCATTGTTTTCCTGCTATACCATGTCTATCCTGCAGTATTTTTAACATTTTGATATAAAATGGATGCAGTCAAATAGCATGACAGCCTAAAATATCTTCACCCCACAAGCAAGGATAGGACAGTGTAGGTCACCTGCAGATTTGCTGGCAGTATGCAATTTCTATTTTTCATACAGAATGCTTGTTATTTAAAGCAATTATTGAAAATGTATGCATTTTTTTTTTCATTTTATTTATGCAAATAAACATGCAAAGAAAAGAGGCATGGTCTTTTATACCCTGGCAAGAGGTAAAGCATTCCTTAAAGGTTGAAAGCCCACAGAATACTCTAAATCAAGACTTTTTTTCCTCCATCAAAGTGTATTTAACATTCCTAACCCTAAGTAGCAGGGGAAAAAAGTAAGGTCGTAGCTGTGGAAAACCCTGTTGATGATAACTGATAATATGAAAATGAAGCACTCAAGCAGGCTGTGGATAGATAGAATAGGCCAGATCTACTTAAACAAAAGCAAAGCAAGAAATACAGTGACAGACACATGAAAACTCTCTGGAACATAAGTGAAACAGAAGCTGTCAGTTGCAGTCAGATTAATCCTTTAACACAGCTGTTATGTCCTTGTTGCCATGTGGGACAGATGAGGGATGGAGTGGCCTGTTATTCCAAATAACTGCTATGGGGAGAAGTAATAGCAACAAACACAACAGTCAAAGGACCAACCTAAACCCTAGGATGTGAATTCAGAGCACTGTAAGCAAAAAGTGTGCAATTTGTGAAGTTTCTGTTTGATGTCAGACACACAAAACAGACACATGAATGACAGCAGAGGTATTAACTACCTCCTCTAGTTACTGAACGTTAATGTTACGGTGCCTTATAGAGTTCCTTAGATGCATGTGTGTTTGGCTGGGGAGATTCAGGGGGTGGTGTCATTATTCTTAACTATGTGATCAATGGTAAAGATGTTTATTGCATTACTGCATTTTACAGTATATTTATTGAGATTATTCATCTGCTAATTAGTTTAGATTTGCAGACTACATTTGAAAAGAACATTTTTCACCTAAAATTTGTAGAAAGGTTTAATATTAGATTTCAGTGGACAATTGTATATACAAAATACACAGGTGAGTGAACTACATGCAACAAATTTACAGACATATACAGGCTGGATTTGAATACATCAGGTAAAGCAGTTAAGCAAGGGCTAAGCTTTAAGTATTCCTGAAATTATAGGAAAATTAACTTTTAAGCAACAGTATACTGTGTCCAAGTTGTGTATGGCAACTTCAGTATTTTCCTGGTAAGGAGAAGGAAAACAAAACAGAACAAAAAACAAGGCTGGTGTGTACTTTACCCTGGCTCCACACAGTACTTCTTAGGTTCCTGTAATGAATTGGGGATTTAATGACAGGAGCAGTACTTTGTGGAGAAAGAGAGGACTGAATAGGCAAGGGCTGGGAAATGAATAGTTTTTCATTAATATCTTACTTTTTTTTTTTTTTGTATTTTTCCTTCTCTAGAGGTACCTGCCTAGCTGGTATTGAAGGGGACTGAAGCAGAAGATGGACCTAAACTTGGCAGTACAGCGCAGTTAAGGTAAGTGAATACACAGAAGTCCATTTGCCTGGAAAACTTTGATGCAAACAATTTCTCACAGCAATTATGTAATTACTTGTATTGGCTTTCTTGGTGCATTGTCTCTTTTATTCTTGCATTTGAACACTTCTGTGAAAGAATAATCATGTATGTATTAAGTGCAGTCTGATATTTTTCCTGTGCATGTCCAATGTATTTGTCTATTCCCAAAGGAAAGAAAATGCTTTATAGAATTTCTGTCATTAGGTTTCCCTGTAAAATATCACTTTCCTGTAAGCTGTGCATTTATTTGCATTTTGTTGATTCCAAAACTGAGGTTTGGAATGAATGCATTTACTCAAGGTGAGACAGTAAGTTGGCACGGCCTGCATTGATGAAGTTCATGGAAACTTAATGTGGGAACTAACAGGGTTTTTTTTCTTGTGCTATGGGCATCTTTTTAAAGATCCAGATTGAATTTCTCTTGCCTCTTCAGTGGAGCAGCATGGGAAAGTACAGGGGAAAACATTTTTCTGTTGCTTTCCTTTTAGAAACATTCAGGGTCATCAACAGCATAAGGCTAAGGCTGTATAGACATCAGCCTAGGTTATAAGAACCATTGCAATTCTTATTAGTGTTCCAGTAGATATATAAAAATAATAATAAAAATTTAAAGAGGAATGAAATATGAGATTTTGTTCTGAATATCACATAATTCAAAACAGAACAGTTCTTGGTCAAACTCACTTTCTTTTAGCAGTACATAATAGTGTGGTCTCTATTGGTGGTATGTCAGGTTTCCTAAGGCATCACTGGAAGCAGTGGGATCTCAGGAGAATGATCTGCTAATATGCAAGTACTGTTTCTGTTTTGCTCATGATGACTCAAAATATGTGTTGAATAAAAATGAGACTGAAAGCAATTTACAGATGAGACATCTAAATTTGAAGTGTAATGTTAGCAGTAATCTAAACAGTAAGCATTCCCTTATAGGAAAGGCAAAGACACGCTGTGATTTTACTAACACCCTTCTGAAAGATTATTTCAATTACAAAAGATATAACAAAAACAATTCACTAATGCTATGGAATAATAGCATTAACTTCTGAATAATAGAGGCTATGTATTAACTTACACAATCCTATTCTTCTAAAAATTTTAAATTAATTTATTTAAGCCTACTAGCTTTAATAGGAACCCAGTATCCAAACACACTACAGTTTAACAAAGTAGAAGTAAGAAAAATTCTCAATGATTTTTCCAATTACCAAAGCTGTGGCTAGGAATCTTGAAGAGATTTCAACATTCCCATGCCCATGTCTCATTGTGAGACTCCATTATCAGAAAATAGCTCCTGCCCGCAAGGCCTACCTGCTTATTTGTCCTGTTTTAGGGATGTTGAAATCCCTTCCCTTATAGTCTGTACACCATTGTTACCATGACAGCTGACAGTCACAAAGAGGACAAGAAGGACATAGCATATCAACAGTTTGGGTTTACTGGGTTATTACGTGCTCAGTTAAAAATTGGAACACAATGCAGTTCCCTATACTGCAGTCAAAGGTACTAGTAGAAGCATCATCATCCTGCTTTGCCCTAGACCCTTTATCCACATTATTATATCTTAGGGCATGTAATTATCTTCTTGGTACAGCCCCCCTGGAGAAAAAGTAATCCCTCCTTACCTTTTTTGCATAAAGGAGTCAATACACTTCCAGTGAACAGATATACTTAAACTGAATTGTCTCCTTAAACAATTACAACCTTAGATTCTTCTAATTATATATATATTCACACACATATATATTAACCTCAATAAACAGATTCTTATATTTAGTGGGAGCTTTCTCTTCTTTAACCTCCTGTATCTGTTATGATTTTGTTAGAAAACAGTCTTACAATGGAACAGTTTAAACAGCACTGATCATTCTACGTCTATTTTTGATAAGCAGCGGTAAACAGGTGCACACTCCATCTCTCATGTTATTCAGAATATTCCACCCTTCCTTTCAAGAATGCAGAATTTTGCAAGAAATGTAGTCCTTAATTCAGCATGTTTCATGTGATAGCTCTTCTGCTTTTATCCTACAACTATGGAAAAGTTCAACGCTGCTAGGACATTCCTTACATGTTGATGATGCACATTTATAAAGAGGCTTTTCACTGGCTGACTTTGTGAGACAAACTGAAATGCATTAGCAGTTTCCTAGTGCCTAGGGCGTATAGCTGGGGACTGCATTAATTCTGTTATCATGCAATTTTTAGCATGTCTGTAATAGAAGATCTCTTAAGTAATCACAAGTGAAGACACTGTACATGTAGATAAAATAACTTTTATACCACTATAAACATAAACAGCACATGAAACCCAAGAAACAAAACACAGAAAGATATGATCACGAATATTAATCATCTTAGAATGCAGAAGTTTAGTGAAGCATGCAGAAATAAAAACTTTAAGTTATGCAAGATTTTCATCATGAAAACGTCTTTATAAATCTACAAAGCTGTTTTCTGAAATAATTTATTTATTTAGATTATTTCTATCAGCTTAATATTGATTGAACAGCCTAAAACTATTATGAAGTCAGTATTTTTAGTGTTCAGATTTACTATTTGTTTCCTTTCTTGAAATGGTTCTTCAGAAAACATATTTGAATTGAAATTATTGTATGCCTTCAAGCCTCTGACCTTCTGTTCATAATAGTACATGAATACGCACAATATGCCATCCTCCTACGTAGCATTAATGAAAAGGAAATGTATGAAAAGGGGGTTCTTGGTGTCCAGAGATGAAAACACAAGAGCAAATCCTTGCCCACCACTGCAACTGTAATATTATTGTTAGACTTTGCAGCTAAACTGGAAACAAAAATTGAAAGCCACTCAATAAAGAGATGAAACTCAACAGTGCAATAATAGTTCAGATTCTTACGCAATTTAAGGTTGAAATCAAATCCAAATGTGTCTCGTAAGCTTGCTATCTCCATTTGCATATGATTTTTTCGTTTTCTCTAGAAAGACCACAAAAACATTAAAATTCAAGTCTTCATTGGTACTTTGGGAGCAATTAATCCAACTTATGTTAAAACAGGTATGCTTTTTTATGGCTAAATAGGTCAAAAATTTCCCCCCAAGACTTTCAGTTTTCATTCCAAAAGAAGAGCTTCTAGTGTATGATTTATTTCATTTTACAATTTAAGAAATTATGTAAATGGAAAAAAATGTGATGAATAAGAAAACACAGTCATATATTTGGGTTATTTAATTTTCAAGTCTGATGTAACAGTACTGAAATAATCTTGTAAAATCCTGTTTTACATACCAGGAATGTCCAGAGAAATACAGCTGCAGAGGATTATTACAGGACACCTTCAGAAAAGGTAAAGGATTCATGCAGCAATAGCAGCTCTCTGCAGTGATAAATTATGAATCTGTAAAAGGAAAAATAATGGGGAGAAATATCTGTGCTAATAGCCATTTAGATAGAGTCTTTTTCAAGAAAAACACAACCCACTACGGAATAGAGAAACACCGAAATAGTTGTTCCTGTAACATTGTCAAAACAAATATCATGTTCATTATACCGTATGGATAGATAATAAGGCACAGAATGGAACATTGTAGAAATAAATATAGTATTTGAATCATGTATATTTTCATCTTGCTGAAAAATGACCTGATTTTAAAAATTTGTTTTAAAAAAATGTGTAACACACACAAGTAGTATCAATGTTATTGAAAAGCAAACCAGAATTTTATTCTAACTTCATGCATACGTAAGTCACAAGTTTATGCTACATCCACCTAAAATTGCTAAAAGCAAGATCAGAATCAGGCCCAAAACCCAATTAGAGGGGGAAAAATCATATATCTGTGTTTATATTATTTAGCAATAAAATTTATAGTCCTGTTATCTGCTAGCTATGCAAAAACAAACACACTTGTACAGGTGGAGTGTGCCACCTGTTTATATGTAAACAAATCGCCTAATCGTGCCTTAGGGCATTGCAATGTTATAGCACACAAAGCTTCAGTGAGATAGCCTTGGCTTTAGAGAGACCAGCCAGCACAGGGGAAAGTTAATTTGTCTAAACCACCTGGAGGCAATGGAAGGTGAAGTTCCAGTCAAAGCTAAAGTTCAGGTACATAACCAAACTGTTGAGTAGGTGTAGATCTGAGCTGAGGGAATAAGTAAAGCAGAAATCTGATCTTGCCCAAATCATCTACATGAGCACTCTGTTTCAGCAGAGCTGCATGATGCTTGCATGACTTGCCATCAGCATGTCAGTGCACAACAATGCTTGCTCCACGTGTCTTCTTCAGGTGTTCTTGCTATTTTTAGTGACTTCTTTGCACCAGTTCCCAGTATTTAGGGGAGAGTATGCCTCTTCAGGCATGCTAGTTTAGTCTAGGAAAAATGCTCTGGGATCTCCTGGATAGTACAGAAAAGTGAGGGTGGTAGAAGGTTCAGTGTTCCTCATACTCTTCTGGAAATTGTTTCAGGTCGTTCATTAAACATAAAACATAATTTATACAGCACATAACATCCTCAATCTGCATTTTAAATACAATAGGTAATGCTTCCAGTTACCTCTTCCAGTCACAGCTGGTGAGTTTGATAATGAAATTTAAATGGTTACTGGCATTCAGACTGCTTTTCTTGATATGGCTCATCTGATACAGAGGAAACTAAGTCAAAGAAATTGTCGATTCCTTGAAAGCCAGTTTGTGAACTCTTGTCAAGTTCTAAGCATGTTCTGTTTGGTCTTCACTGGAAAGAAAGGTGTCTTTCTGCCGTGAATTTTCAGATTGGTGTTGGTCAGGTGTCAATTTTGCTACACAGCAAGCTGTAAGGAAATGGCTTTCTTTCACTAGGGAACACAATAGCAGAGAACTATGAAGCTGCATTCTTTTTGCAGAGTGGACTAGTTCCCTGCAGAAATGAAAGTGGTTTATGACTTTACTCTGCACGCCAGAGGCACCTAGTAAGCCCCAGAAAGTTTATTATAAGAAGTTTTTACATGGGCTTATTAATAACAAGTTTTTTACATGGAGGGTAAACTAAAAAAGGGGAGATTTATATTAGAGATTAGAAGGAAATTCTTCATTCAAAGGGTGGTGAAAGACTGGAATAGGTTGTCCAGAGAGGCTGTGGATGCCCCATCCCTGCAGGTGTTCAAGACCAGGTTAGATGAGACCCTGAGCAACCTGATCTAGTGGGTGGCATCCCTGCCTATGGCAGGGGGTTGGAACTAGATGATCTTTGAGATCCCTTCCAACCCATGCCATTCTATGATTTTATGATTAAAAGCCTATATTTATTGTGAAAATTAGCCCTTTGATAGAAGTTATCTGACAGGCCAAAGTAATCTATGCCTTTATCAAAATTAAAAAAAAAAAAAATGTTACGAGGTACCTCAAGCCTCTCTTTGCTGCTGTAAAGAAGGTTCTATGAGTTATCAAGTATGTAAGATGTCCCCTTTTTTTTTTTTTTTTTTTTAAGTCCAGAATTATTTTTTCTTTTTCCAATAGTAGCATGAGGGACCTCTACCCAAAACCAGTACTGAAGAGGAGAAACAGGTCACAAATTGGGTTTACAAACAGGTTTGCTGAAATTATTAAGTCAATGGCTTTACTTAAAATGAAGTCATGATCTCAGTTGCTTAGTATAATGTTAAATTTTATGTGAAAAAAAAAGTTTTTTAAAATGGGCTTTTGTTTGTAGGATTGATTTTTTTCTGATCCTCTTCAGCATACATGCTTTTGTATTAGATTTACCATGTATCTGCAGTGCTGACTTCTTCAAGGCCAATCAAAACTAGCCTAATATATATCCAAGTTTCCAAAGTATTGATTGCTCTCTGCTAATTTGTTGTAGCCCCGCTAGTCTTCAGAACTCCCTTTCCTTCACCACCATTGGCAACACGGCACAGAGTCAAACCTATGGTTCTGAAATGCCACTTAAGAACACACCAGGAGTATGCATCCTGTGGTGGGGTGGGAGAGAAGGGTCAGCATCACTTCTGGCACCAATTCACTATAATCTAAACTTACCTGTGTTGTCAAGCCACATCATGAAAGTATTTAATATATTGACCTCTCAATCAACTTCTGAAATCATATGTTTGTAAGGATTAATTTAGGGCAAATTGCTTTTTATTTTTCAGTATAACTTATGCTGTGAAGCTCAGTTTACCTCCTACATGAGTCAAGGCATCACAGGCTGTATGTTTTTCAGGGGCCTGTAGTTTGGTGTTAAGTGGATTCCTTAGGATGGTGAATCAGCTGACAAGATCAAAGATTCAACAAATGGCAAGTTATCAGCAAGTCCGCAGATAAACAGACATGCACAGCACTGCAAAGGCCCAGGGCCACACAGGTAAGACCAGGTCCACAACAACGGTATAGTCATACAAGACTAGAAAGACAGGCCCAAATACTTGATGGCGGCTTGACCCAACAGCTGCTTATTTCAAACGTAAGACTTCCTACAGTCCTCAGGAGATTTTGGATCAGGCATTATTTAGGTAGAAAATACCAGAACTGTGAAACAATAATAATAAAATCATAAGGCATTTATAAAATCTGGGCTGAAGAAAAGGAAAAACTCAGGCTAAAGTGAATAAAGAGCAAGCAAGGTTTTACTAAGATGATTCATTAAATTAATAAAACCTGGTGCAGTTCATTCTAGGCTGCAACAGAAAATGGCTGAAGCATTGCAAAAGCTCAAAAGTACACCATTTTTCCTTTTTTTTTTATTATATATATATATATATGTATTTTTGAAGAGGGAAGGGAAGGAGAAATCTTTCATATTAGCTAAGCTATAGTCCAGGAAAAATCCCTTGACCATGCTAGCAAACACATATCTTTCAAGTGCCAAGAATGATGCAGCCTGAATTTGCCATGAAAAAAACTCAGGCCAAATGGTCTAACTGCCTGGGTTTTTTGTTTGTTTGTTTATTTGTTTGTTTTTGACAAGCTACCCTGTAGGGGGAATGAAAGCAGAGAGTTAAGACCTCACCTGCAACACTGTGACAATCTTTAGCCCCTACTGTGCAGAAAGCAGTGACAGGAAGTGCTGAATCCTCAAAATGGGACCTAGAAGGAGAAAATGAAAGTTTATTTATTCAAGGGAAGAAAGAAAGGAAAAAATATATTTAAAATAGGGAAGAGAAGCCTGTAAGACGACTTTATATATGAGCATAAGCTGCAAGGTGGGAGAACTCTGGGAGGAGAAAAAAAAATACCCAGGAAGTGAGATGTAGAAGGGGAAAGAAAGCACAACAAACAAACATATACACAAAATAAATAAAATAAAATAAATGTAGATTGAAAAAAAGACCTAGAATGGATTATGAATTTATAGGAAGGTTATAGTATCTCTGTCACTGTAGTTTCCAGGAAAAGTTGGACCAAGGTCTGTCAGCAGTGACCCTGGCGCAGCCCCCTGCCCTCAGAGTTGGAGGCTCACTGAGGTAACTGAGGCCAGGCCAGAGCCTGCTCTGGGCACAGCTTCGCAACCTCTCGTCGGGCATTAACACCTCCCAACACCCCCTCACACCTGCATCCCCTCACGCCAGTCCCTCACACCAATTCCCCGTGCCCAGTCCCCTCAGGTGGCCCACACACAAGCAGCACCTCAGTCGTGCCCCCTCCTGCCCCGGAACCCTCTTGTGCCCCACAAACACTCATTTCGGTCCAGAACTGAAGCCAGCTCTGCATGGTGAGGTACAGAACCAGTCCTGCCCCTTCACTGGGGCCTGACATGAGACCCTCGTGGTGCCCCAGCGGCCGGCACCTTAGAGAGCGCGGCTTGTGTGCGGGGTGTCACGGTGTGGTTGTGTAACGCGGCGGATCTGGCTGGAGGGGGAACAGAGTGAGTCGGGAAAAAGAAAAGAAAATGGGATTTGTGCCCCTGGCTGAGTGACGAGTGGCACAACACTGGGCAGATTGTTCTGAATGTCCCTGAGCAGTATCTTCCTGCTTCTGTGGCTGCGCCTTCGCTGCAGGTGTTTCCTCACAGGTGGAGGGAGGCTTCCTTCAGGCACTGTCCTCCCCAGCCCCAAACCAGGCCCTGGCAGCTCCTGTCCTCCCAGGTGTAGGGAACCAGGCTGGAGAGGTGAAATTCAGCCCCAACCAAGCCCAGTCAGTATCGCACCTGCATCATGTGCTTTAGGCTATGGACTCATCCTGTTTCAACTTTACATTGTGCCTCTGGAATTAATGGAACAATTAAATTGTTGCTTGTTGACTTTTACAGTGCAAGTGCAAGCAAAACCTGGGCTTTAAGGGTGTTTAAGTGGACTTGAGTTGTGCTTTGCAGGTGTGGCTATTGCTGCAGGGCTCTTCTTAAAGCTGCCTATCTATAGCTTTTTAGAGCTCCAGGTCTGAATTTAGATTGAAAATCTTGTGACACTAGATTTACAGGCTGCAGAGACAGCTCTCAAAGCTGAGGAACCAGAAATAATTGAACACTTACTACACAGGAATCTCATCTCGGTCTGCGCAAGCCAGACATTTTGAAAACTTGGTGTTGGAAATCTGACTGCACCTAAGGCTTTTGAGATACTGTAGATATTTGTAAGTAATGTTTGCTGCCCAGAGAAAAAGGAACAATTACTCATATTTTACCACAACGACATCTACAGCACTGTGGAAGCTGTAGCTTGTCCCAAAACTGCACAGTCAGTAATGGCAAGGGTAATGTTGGAAAATAGTCCTGTATTTTGTAATATGGTAAAAAAATCTTAAACTGCATTGTTGTCTCTTGTATAGTTTGTCTGTTTCAACATTAATTGCTAGCATCCCAATAAGAGTCATTATCTCAGCTATGTGATTAGACCTTACTGTATCTACTGGAAAAAGTTTAGTACATTACACTTAGCCATTTCTCAGTTTGATATAAGAAACAACTGACATTTCTTGAAATGCTATCCTATCACAACGTAAAGGGATTTGTCAGATAGGAAAGATCATGTCAGTGCCTGCATAAGGACAGTACTGCAAACTATCGTCTACTGTGGCAATAAGCAGCAAGTACCAATGTGTTCCTCTGTGTCTTAAACCAAGCATTGATATAATATCTAACACAACTGAGGTATTTCAGCTTACTTATTTGTTGCCAGGGCCAGTTTCTGAGGATGATCCCCTGATAAGAAAAGAAAAAAAAATAAAAAATAAAAAAGGCACCTTTTAATTTAATCAAACTTTTGTAAATCTTTTCATTGCAAATTAGGACATGATGTCCAAAACCTGGAAGCCTGCTCTGTTTCATTTCATATTTGTTTTTAAATGAGGTGCAGTTTCTGAGCTGCAGGTTTAGTTAATTCCCAAAGTTTTTTCCTTATCTGAAGTCTTAGAGCTAAACGTGCTTGGAGTATCCTTAGCTCTGGAGAAATACACAGAACTGAAGATCTCATATGTGACTGTACTTATCAATTCGTATTTTACTTACAGTTCTCCCTTCTATTGAGACAGGCCTAAGATTTGTGTATTGCTCCAAAAAGCAGTGATACATGTATCCAAACAATATTACAGGAGACATTTGTGTTTTAGAGATCAATGGACTTTGACATTTCATTTGATTTGGGTGGAGGTAACTGGATTGTGCATGCATATTGGAAGTGAGATGGAAATGCTCTATGTATGTCAAATCACCCCTGCCTCTAGACCCAGTTATTTTGTTTTCAGGGACCAGGCATGTAGCAGAGCTGCCATATCACCACGCAGAGACCGCAGGCTATGCATGTTCACAGCTGCTGTGAGGCAGGCTTTTCCAATTACAAACCCAGTTCCAGCTGATCTGCCGGGCAAGCTTCCTTCCTTTAGGTATAAAGGTAAGAGTCATTAAATAGTATTTTGAACTACTATGTAGATAATAAGGCAGTGCTGTTCAGAAGCATGTTCAAAGCAAACTCAATACAAGAAAAGCATGTGATCTTAGGGGGGTTGCTTTGAATCCTACTGCTTTACAGCTACATTTGTAAGTGATGGAAGAGACAGTAGACTATGAGAAAAGCAGCAGCTTAACAATGCAGAGTTAACAAAGCAGAGTTAACAATGAGGCAAGGCTTACATTTCTGAAGCCAAGAGACAGGATTCCAGAAATATTTACAGTATAGATTCATGGGAAACAAATCTGAGTGGCAGTTTCCCTCTGTTTGTCCAGAAAAATAGCAAATTATAGAAATAGAAAACTACAGAAATAGAAAATATAATAGAAAACACTTCAAGAAGGTGAAGTGTTTGGGGGCTATGTTTTATTTTTTTTTACTGTTGTTTTTTCTATTTTTTTCAGACACTATTGTCTTTCCTTGCCCCAAGCAAAAGTAAATTTGAGCAATTTATTCCCTCCTCTACACCCTTTACTTCTTTCTTCCCTTTGCTTTTTCTGTCCCCTGTAGTGAAGACAGGTAAAACCACAGACTAAAAACAGCCAAGCAAGAAAAGAACACATTCTTGAGCCCAAAACATGAAAACTGGAACTTATAAATTATGAAAGAATAATAATAAACAATAAGCCAGCCTTAAGATTTTGGTGGAGTAATTATTCAACATAGAATGCAAAGGCAAAAGAAAGGCTGATACCAGCTGAAAAAGAGAAAGCTTTAATATTGTGGCTTTAAAAGCAGTTTCTGTGTGTAAGACTTGAAATTTGCTATGGAATTCTTTCAGAACAATTATTTAGTTTTAATTAGCAGGGTGGTATCTTGGGTAATGGCATTCTTTGAATTCTTCAGTGGCCATGAAATACTGAGGCCTTATTAAAGAAGAACACAGGGAAAAAAAAGGAGCCACAGGAGATGAATATACTCTCCCTGTTTCCTAAATTGAATGTTCTAAGCTATATGTTCATGGCTTTCAACTTTAAAATATATTGTTAATTGAAAGAACACAATGAATGTTTATGGAAATGCAGTGGCACATTCAGGGGTATAGCCCATCTTCTCAGGTTGTGGATATGCTGCAACCAGCATTGCTCTGAGCTTTGAGCTTTGTTACAGCAGTGAAGCTCCTGAACACAGTACCCATCTGACCAGAGAGTGCTTTTTACAGGAATATCTTGGCTAGAACTACTTCATGCTTTTGTGAGTTTATCAAATAAATAGCTAGAAGATACTTCTAAGCCAACATAAATAGTGCTGTGCAACACAGATTCACCTCCTGTTTTCAACTAATGTAGCTACCTAACAATACTTGTATGACCTCAATCTTATTTTAGAGAATGAAGAATATTTGGTATGAAGCAGACCTGCTACTACACTGTGTAAATATCTTGCAGGGTCTTTATACATGAAATACATGTACAATGTATAATAGCTACACTGACTTACACTGGTGGTCCAGATAGCTCAGTATACTGACTCTAAGAGTGGTCATAAGTGGCCAAGAGAAGAATAGAAAGTCAGCAGTCTCCTTAGAGATCCTAAAGGAGTCTACATTCAACATGCAAAATACTAAACACTCTCTGGTAGCCCTCCATAAAGCTGAAGCAACCACATGCTTAGGTTACTCCCAATTCCTGGTAATGCAAATATCAATATAATTCAAAACTTCTGTCTTCTGGAATTAACAGATTAATTTGATTAAATGAATAAGAAAGCATCTCATGTTACCCCTAACTGTAACACATTTAGTATTTGCATATGGTTTGAATGAAGGTTGTCAAAGTCATGCAAACTAGAAGTTGAGAAATCAAGTTTCTGAACAGATAGAGATCTTGAAATATAAAAGGTGATACAGGCTTGGTCTTTGCTGAAATTTATATGTTTTTCTTTTTAGAGCTTCCATAATTCCATCAGGAAAACTTTTCTGACAGTTCAAAGAGAACTTCCAGCAACACATTCCCGTAGTCCTCAGAAATAGAAACAAACTTGTATCACCCATGAGATCTAGTTCTTATGTTATGTATACACTCAAAATACACATAGTAAACTGAATAAATAGCTCTATAATAAACTAAGTGGTTACAGATGGCACTGCAGTCTTAAAAGGGGTCATGTCTACTGTTTTGTATGTGGTTGGGTTTTTTTGTTAGGTTAGTTTTTGTTAGATAAATATCATATTCTATAGTTTATAATTTCAGGACATTTCAAAAGTAGTTAGACACAGTGAATTCCAGGGAGAGATGACAGCCCCAATGCTTAAAATACCCATTTTACAGTTACATTTTTCCCCTTCAGTGCTGTTTGTCACCACTGTGTTGGAAATCTCTGTAATATACTCCTTTTGGACTCTGGTCCAAGAAATAGACTTTTAAAATTAATTTTAATACTTGCAAAACTCTGTGACTTTCTATTAGGGAAAGTATCATAAACACAAAAATAAAAAAGAGAAAAATACAGAGACACATTGAACTTGTATGTCTAAAGGCTTCTTTATATCTCCCCACCTGGACAGGTAAGCCTGATAAGCACTCTGTTCTCCTACTGCCCATCTCCCCTCCTCTACTTCCTTAAATATTTGCAGTTACAAAAGCAGTGAATTAATAAAATTATTTAAACTTAACAATGGGTTAATTAGCATCCATACAGAACCTTAAAACTGGAGGTACAAAATAATGAAATATATAAATAATAAAAAGACTATTCCTTTATCCTTGCAGTCAAATAAAACTTGTTCTTCTATACACCTGAATCAAGCCAATTCTGTGCTATGGATGGATTCTTTGTATGAGGACCTAAGAGTAACTAACTTGTAGCTAGCTGGGATTTTAGATGCATCAACTATTTAATACCCTATTGAAAAATTGTGTAAACAATACATTTAAAATCGGATTGTTGTGTTTTAAGTGATAAACTAAAAAGATACTTATACCCTATTGAAATAGTCTAAATTTTTGTGGGCAGAATTTGAAACATGCTTTTAGATTTAAGATACTCAGAGTTCTGAACAGAATAAATTCATACATTTACTGGTAGTGTGAAAACATGCCAGTTAAATGATCAGTCTTTTCTTTGATCCCGGAGTCCATTCTCACTAGTAGATATTCTCAGAGTACTCTCCTCAGGAGAAGGGGCTCTCTTATTATCATTTCTTGCTATAACCACTACACAGGAAAAACAAAAACAAACAAGAAATGCTTTCTTCTTTTAGTCCTTTGAACTATTAGACTAGACTTACAAGTGTTGAACGGTTACTGCAGAGCATTAGCTCAGCAAAGCCAAGAAGACTGTTGCAGCCCTCTTTCAGCATAATATAAAATATTCCCTTACTATTACATGGATATCTCTTGTTTTAGAGCACAGAAATATCTAACACACATTCAGACTTCGAGCAAGTTACTCGCATAAGACTGCTGGGAAAGGTTCCCTCTGCTGACACTCAGACATTTCACTAGCTTCCTTTGTTTCTCTAAGGGATTTTATTTTGTTTTGTTTTGGACAGAGCTCCTAGCTTAGCAGATCTACTTCCTGAAAGACTCTAACCCAGTAACTGTACTTCCTTGTCCTGTCCATCTCAGGAAATGACTGCATTTCAGGAGCTGTTAACCCCCTGTTTCCAAGGTCTTGTGTATGATCTCTGCTTTCCTATCCAATGGTTCTGCTACTTATTTTCAGGCACCTGTGCTTTAGGTATGCTGTGCTTTCATCAGAAAACTTCTGCAAAAGCATTTACAGTTTACTTTTTTTTTTTTTTTTTTTTTTTTTTTTTTAATACAAGTTGAGATAATACCCAGGGAACACTGAACGATGTGCTGAATACTCCAGCTCAAGAATAGAACATTGTTAGGGGAAAAACCAGCAAAGGTTTTTATATTTAGACTAAGTACAAACAATGAAATGAGCTCTTTTGTCACTTGGCTCTTTAGATATGATTTTAGGATGGATAGCTCAGGTACACTGCTTTTCTCCTGAAAACGCCACATTCATGAGTCCCATTGAGGAATTGTTTCAGTTTGTGAGTTCTGCTAGTAATTTTCCAATATCACATCAGTAAAAATCTGCGAGAATGACCCTTGGCTTAGTAGGGTTAATGCTTTCCTTTATACCTGTGCCTTCTGTCTTTAAATGTGATTCAGCCTCAGAGGTTTTACAGAAGTCTTTTTTTTTACGAGAAAGGCATTAAAAAAAATCAGTGGGTGTGGTGAGGCAGCCAGTGAAAGCATGCAGTGAGTAAATCTTTATATAAAACATAGACTTGAGTTCCTTTTGATTTTAGGGGTTTTGCTAGTTTATTGATTCTATTTAAAGCTACAGCAGCTAAATAGAACCCGCTCTGGGCTGGGTTCCTGAGCTACCTGATCTGCCATGAGTAAAGTCTGTTCTGGTTGCTTGGTTTATGTTGTCATATAATTATCTTGTAGATTTTGAGAGCAAGAGTTACTGATCAGCAAAATTAAAGAGCCGTTAAAACCTTAGAAAGTAACTTCCATACTAACATTGTTTGCTATTGTCCATTTTTTTGGGTAGCACTTGAACCTCTTTTTCTTAACTGTAATTCAAAATCATTATTGAAATTGCTGAAAATACTCCTCTCACATGTAATTTTTGCTTTTGGACTGGTGCATTAACTCAACAGAATCTGCTGTCTGAGGACCTTAAACTCCTCCCCTTCACCCCAGGCTGTTAATATCTGAATTTAGGACTGAAACAATGAGCTTAATAATTGCATCCTACACCCGCTGGAATCAGTAGAACTTTTCATAAAGACCTCACTGCTTGCAGAACTGCATAGTAACTCATTCAACACATCCCTGATATTTAGCAGCAGAGGTGAAAACTTCATCCCAGTCTTCATTCTGCCCACAGGGGGTTTTCCTCCAGTTGCTTTCACGGCACTTGCCTGGTGCACAGGTAGCATAAGACCTAGAAGTTCATGATGAAGCCTTTGATTCAGATTGCTTGGAGTTGAGTCTTTCAAAGTAAAGCCATCTCCTTATGTTTTTGCAAGCAATTCCTGGTTAATTTTACAGTCCAGTGAGGCCTAGTTTTTCAGCTGTATGTTTTGCTTGTTTGTTGTTAAGGAGGACAAGCTGTAGAATCTCTTTTATTATGGAAGAAATTATGGTCTGATCTTCTAGAAGAGCAACCTTTATCAATATGGCATATTTGATTTGTATTGTCCAAACCCATGTTTAAAACATGTAGGGGTATTGGTTTTTTTAACTGTTATACATAAATTTTCACTCATTTTTATGATACTTCGAGAGCTTTGACCCACACTCCACCAGAGGAATCTCACCTAAAAGAGAGATCTCCCTGTGTTCAGTGGGATGTCCAAAACAGTTAAGATGGGTCCTATGATTCAGAACAGTATATTGGAAAAAAATTATATTGACATATGTATGCTTTTCTGCAAGTGCTTTATTGCAAACCAACAAAATATTAACAATACCCATATTTTATTGATACATACATTCTGTATCTTTTTAACGTCATGTGAGAATGCGTAGAATGCAAGGTATACGTTACAGCGTCTGTATCAATACTGACATGACATTGTATTTCATGTTGTCGTGCATCATATTAGAATGAAACTACTGACTGCCAACTCCATGCAAATTATGGACTTTTGGAGAGGAGGGGTCTTGTGTGAATTATGGGAATTAGGTTTCTTGTTTTAGAGCTGCCGCTTATTATTCTATTATTGCCTAAGTGACAGTGCTGTTTATGTAGTTTGTACGCCATAGCATCTGCAAAGAGTGCCTCTGATTAAGACAAATGCAATTGATTTAGGTAGTAAATACAGTCTTGTATAGGATATTTATTGCAGTGTTAAAATGTGTGAATACAGTGCAGTGTTCTTTTCTCAGAGAGGAGAGCAGAAATGTGGGAAGATTTGGAAACTTCTGTAATTTGATGATAGTAAGGGAATAAGCAGGAAATGAGGAGGGATGGACTCTCCAAAGACACTGCGTGGGTAGTTGAAACACACCTGCTGGGTGAAGGCATCTGCACTTTTCCCTTATGTTGGTAGCAAGGCTGCATTAAATCTTTCTCACTGAGGCAGAAGACAGATTTGTGAGAAAAACAGGCTACTGCATTCTTCAGCTTTCACCTGTGTGTAAAACTACTGCGGTGCCTGACGTTTTGCTGAGGGCTAATGACTCAGGGAGCAACCTGTCTAAAAAGCAATGTGTCTGGAAGGGGCCATGTGTTTGTGGTCTCAGCTTTAGGAAGGGTTTGCTGCTGATTACATCACTCTTTTGTGAAATTCCATAAGGTGTGTTATGGCTCAGATGTCCGGAGCAGGAAAACAGAAATGGACATCAGAAAGTTGCTTTAATTAATAAAGTTTTTGCTAAGTTTCCTGTAAGAAAGGAAGAAATGCAGGGAAAGAAAGCTTTCCTTATTCAGAGCTCAGTAATTAAGACACAAATTCAAATTTTCTTGTCTAAACTTCAGGGGTACAGCACTAAAATGTTCTAGGAGATCAGGACACATTTGGGAAGATAGAAGGGTTCACAGGCTTGGGCATTAGCAGGAAAGTCAGATTTGCTCTCTGCTTCTTGACTTCGTAGTAGATTGTTTTCTGCAGGTCACTTCATGTCTCTGTTAGGGCTGGGCACTCTTTTCATCACCTGCTTGCTAAGTGTCTATCTCAAGAGGATCCTGGTATTTTTCAGATGGTGAATACTTATGAAATAAATGAATAGAACCAGAATCAGGCCAAACTTTGTGCACCAAAGTATACAGTCAGGCTGTTTGGACTCCTGTGTGCACATTCTTATGAATTAGGTCTCAGGATGAATGAATCTATTCATTTATCTCAGGTTTTTAGATTCTACTTGCCAATGGAACTTTCCAGTATTGTCTGAGACTAGCGGGATGTTGTTGTTAAATAGTATCTTTTTGGAAAATACTTGTGCAGGCAGCATATGTTTTTAGTGTATGTTAAATACTGCAATGGTTAAATTGAAATGAGGAACAGGCATGCAGCACCATATTGTTATTTGCTGTGAAGTGATTTAACAAATGTTTGAGCAGCTGTTGCTGAGTAGACCCTGTTGATGTAAGTAGTGTAATCAGGAAAGCTGGTGTTTTGGCTGTTTACAGTAGAAAAAGATTAATCAAATAATTCACTGCTTAGGTATGGGACTCTATATAAATGCAATATAGAGTTAATGTAATTTATGATAACGTCTGTCAAGTCCAGCATTGCATCTGTAGTGATTTTTGTTGAAGATACATGTTTCTCATGTTCCAGAAAAAATGAAAGGGTTTTGGCTAATCCAGCAGTCAAGACAGTGAAATTGCCTCAGAGAACGTCAGAACAGTTGCTGACCTTTATATTACTTATCAAAATTCTTCAGGTTCCAGAAATGGACTGTCCCTCAGCCTTAATTCTAGGGACCAACAAAGTGGCTGCCAGACAGATTGATCATTTGTAGCAGAAAAATACAATTTCTGTAGATAACACCATTTGCTGTGGAAATACTCTGTTCTGCACAAATATCTGTATACCCATGAGTTCTTTGTAGTAATGTTGTAGGGGAAAGAATGTGCAGTTTATATACAGTAAGGAATGCAGTGAATCCATCCTCATTCCTTTGGTGTGTTCCTATGTGCTGCTTTCTCACCAGGAAAGGCAAGTGTAGAAGACTCTTAGGAAATTAATTGCTTTCTTATGGGCTTCACAGTCACTTCTTATGGACTTCACTGAAGGGAGAGCTGAGGTGTGATGTCGGGGAGCCACTAGTGTTTATGCTGTACAGCTTTGGATCATAAAGGCATTTAACATCTGCAATGAATCACTTTTGTGTTTGTTTGTTTGTTTGTTGTTGTATTTACACTACATTGCATTGCCTTAGCCTCTCAGAAGTTCTTCAGGCTTTTTACAAATATGAAAATACTTAGTGGAACATAAAAAGGACTTTCTTATATTAAGGAAAAAGGCATAGTGAGGTATGCTTATTGTCAGACTGATTTTAAAATAAAGCAATCCTTTCCAGGAGAGTTAGAAGTGACTAAGATGCCTTTATTGCAAGGAATGCTATGTAACAATAAAACATTCAATAAAATTTATATTGCTGCTACAATAACTAAGGCATGATATTTAAATAAAATATCACTACTTTTATGATTGAACACTGTGATATGAGTTAACAACCAAAAGGAAGGATTTAACTGGATTTCATTTCTTCTGAAGGATAAAAGCTGTCAGGTTGTGTATGGACAGCTGCGAGGGCATTCCAGGTAGCTGATTACTTGTGAGTAAGGTGAAGCAGTAGCTGTAGGTGTGAGGCATTTTGCTGCAGCTCCTCTAATGACATGCAATGTGTCTTCATAGTTACTCTGCCGTGGACGGCAAGCCATCAGAAATTCATACTTTGAATTAGTTTTGTTTAACTTGATGGGTGAAAAAGTGCCTAGAATGAGACTTAGTCAAGGGATCTTGCAAGGCAATGCAGGATGTCAAAGTGGGCTTGAATACAGTCAGGGAGGAAGCCTGTGCTGCAAGTTTATTGTTGTTATCCACTTAGCTAGTTTAAAAACACCTCTATGTGTTCTTTTTGTTCCTTTTTTGTTGTTGTTGTTGTGTAAGTAAATTCCAGGATGGAAACCTAATGAGATTTGTTCTTTGACTTCATGACTTTGGTCATTGGCATTTTCAATCCGTGTTAAAGATTTTTGTAATTTTATTTTAATGTTCCCAGTACAACCTTTTCTATTTCACCTTTTCTCTTGATGACTGCATTTAAAAATATAAGTTGTTTTAATTAACACTTGGTCTTAATAATAAGCCACAAAACTGGTCACCTAGACAATCAGTGGGCAAATAGTAATATTAATGTAAGTGATGATGTGTTTGTCCTGATGAACTTTAATGGTAGCAATTTCAATAATTCATTCAGTGATTGGTACAAGCTACCCTGAAGATAATGAATCTGCTTTCAGCAAGAAATGAGAGTAGACTGAAAAAAGCAGTTGTCTTAATTATGATAATTATGTTAATTTAAGCTTTAAGGGATAGCAGACTTGTACTTTATATGTTTAGTATTTCAGTTAACTACAGACATTAAGGAAAATGAGACATCTCAGAGATTCAATCTACCATTTGATGTAAGAAATGCTAAAAAGCTTTCTGGGAAAAAAAAAAAAAAAAAAGCAATATGAAGAAATCAAATGCTGTGGGAAATGGGTTGTTACAGCTATCTCTCTCACAGACTTAGAATGTCTTAACCAGGGGAAGAAGGATCATATTTGCACTGGAACCCATTTGTTTAGAGTAGCTGAGGACCTGAGCCATTAGTTGACTGGAGGCTGCATCTTCCACTGATCCAATCTTCTGAACAGTTGCTTTAGCTACTATCTTATGAAGTGGTGAGAGTCTGAGTCTTATTGTGTTGCATCTCCTTGGAAGGATTAGGGCAAGCTCAAGGTTATTTCCTTTCAAATCAAACTATAGACAGACCTTTCTTTGCAGTGAAGTGTCAAGTCTTAATGAATTCAGAAAGAATATCATCATCATCCTTTGTGACTCTGTATGTCCAGTTGTGCCTAAATACATTGGAAATTGTTTTGCTCCATGGTATGGAGTAATGGTATTTGCTTAACATTTGAATGCTTTCCAAAGCTTTGTTTTCAAAGCAAAAGAATCTTTACATTCACATTTCTTTCCTGCACAAAACAGAATGAATGTTTGACCGTGATCTGTGAACTGATGGGATACCTGACTCTTAAACATAATAGAGTATATCCAGAAATCTTTATTTCCTTAGTGCAAATACCGCCTTATTCTGCAATTATAAAATAGACTTCAAGATAGATAATAATGCCCCAGAGACATATAGCTATAATCTCCTAGGAAAGCAGTTATTTGTTTATGCAATGTCTAGTTCTATAGAATGAGAACTATGCTATGGTTGCAAATCACTGACAGAAAACCTCACTCATTACTTATAGGCAAAAAATAAACCCATTCTTTCTTTCTTTTGTTCGTTCATTCGTTCGGCAAGCAGCTGTCTTCCAAGCACCAACCTTACATAAGATACTTTCTGCATACAATATTAAAAGACGGCAATTCTTAGTATAATACTATCACTTAAACCATAGTAGGTAGTGCCTCAGTTCTTAAAGGTATGAAAGTCAGGGGCTATAGTGAATGTTGTGGCTATTGAAAAGTGAAAACCAATTATCAGTGTCCATCTAAGTGATTCCTGACCTGAATTTCATTTTGGATGCCTTGACTGACTAGTATATTCTATCTGACCCTGAATATGAAAGAAAATTCTTGTTATGGTAATGTCAAAATGAAGCAAAAGAAAGTTGACCTGTCTTTGCCACTCCTGTACTAAGATCAGACCATGTTTGGGGTTATTACTGTACAGGAATTTAAACTCAGAGTGACTCAATTGCTTTCAAAAGCCTTACACCTGGAGGAAGCGACTATGATGGGACAACACATACAGACTCAAGAAAAGAATGCCTTGTGTCTGAGTGTCATATGAAATACAAAGAAAATGAGTTTAAAAACCGTTTGTATTTCAAGTCTTGCAAGATACTCAAACCAATGCACTCAGAAATTTTACAATGCAGGAAAAACATGAGCGCTGGGCAATTTTATCCAGAAAAAAAAAAAAATGGAAAAACTATATGCCATTATTCTCTGAAACACTTACAATAACCTTCACGAGAAGGACAACAAAAACACTGAGTCTGTGGCTGAATTAAGCAGGTACTTCATTTTAGATATCTTGATATTTGCTGGTACATGAACCAGAAACATCAGGTAATGAAAGAAAAGAGGAAATATATAAATTGCAGCACTAGTTATTTCAGGTTTGAGAGGCTGTAACTTTTATGAAGTTCTATAATAACCACAGTAAAAAGTATGAATTGGTATTTGCTGGAATATACCCCAGATTCATACATTTTTTAATCTGTCTAGCTATTTAGAATGCCCTCTGCACCACTATAGTTGTATTTCTCAGAAACATTAATTGATTTTATCTTCTCAATCCTCCTGTGAGGTAAGAAAATATAATCTCCATTTTGCAAGTGATGAACTAAGAAAGTATGTGACCTAAATGACTGAAGTCAGAAAGGAAATCTAGGTTTAAGGCAAAAATTGATCCAGGCAATCTGAGACCATCCTCCAGGAAGAGGACATGCTGTACAGGACATGTCCTGCACCTGCAGTGTCATTGTCCCCCATGTCTCCATTTAGGCTGGGTCTTCTCTTCAGGGCAGCCTTACACCTGCCTTTTCACTGACTCGCCTGGAACGGTATTTCACATTGCTCCTTGGAGTCAAATTGGCTTGGGTCAGGCTGTTTCCACGTGTAGGCAGGAAGTATTACATGCTGCCATTTGTGCAGGCTTCTCCAGCTGTCTTTAACTAGCTCGTTCCAACACCCATAGCCATGTAGCCACATTACCATGGAATGCCAATGGATGGACGCTGCTTTGAAATACACCCCTAGTAGTGCCTGTGTTAATGAGCTGCAGTTATGATAGCATATATGCTGTCAAAAGGCATTTTTAGGGAGGGAGCTGAAACTGTAGTGAACGAGGCTTAGATGCATTATCAGCTCTGCAAAAAATCACTAAGGAGGGTTTGTGCAGTGACTGGGCAGTTCCACAGCTGTGATGGTGGCAGAGGATGTCATTAATTTAATTCTCTACCCTTACTACACCCCTCAGCTACCACACCATGACCGGTATTGCTTTACATCACTCTGTGTCAACTGCAGCCTGATTTCTCTGGCACGTTCTTCCCCAAGCAAACCCTGCAGTTCCCCTTAGAGGGCTTTTCCAACACAGCCAGCTGCTATCTATCTTGGTCTCTAATCTGTGCTATAATGCAGGCCCATTTTCCAGGCAGTGTTTACTGAAAACACAGGAGCGTGCCTGGCTCCCTTAGCCATACCTCCTCCGACCCTCCCACTCCCTGGCAGGCAGCACAGCTATGGAGGTCAGGCTGCAGGACTCTCCTCCTGCCTTTGAGAGAGCAGGGAGTAAAATCAGCAACCCGTAAGCCCATTAATCCTGACAGGTTCGTGGTTGCTCCGTGTGAGGTTCAGAGAGTTCATTGTGCTTACAGCTAGTCAAAGTGGCAGACAGTAAAGCAAACAGTAACACAAGTGAAATCCTCATTAGAGATTAAACTGTTACGCTGCAGGAAAGATTCAGGATAGGAGAACACAGGGCAAGAGCAAGGCTTTCACTGAGATTAGTCATTTTAAAATAACATTTCTAAAAAGAGCAGAAAAGAGATAATGAACAAGGTCAAAAACAATAAGGGATAATTATGAGGTTGATGTTACTCACAAATGATAGTGGAGAGCAGAAAGGAAAAAACTGACTCTTACTGTAGTCCTTTGTACTAGGAAATGTACAAACCTTTGATGAGAAAGCACATAAGAAATGTAAACTTCCTTGTATTTACTGCTGTAGCTTAATCATACTTAAGACCCATACATTCTGTGATCACTTACACTCATGATTCTGTAAGGATGCACTGAAGTTTGGGGAGTAAAAACCATCTGGTGCTGCCTACATCAACAGTTTTATCCCTGTTTCCTAACAACCAAGATCGTGGCAAGTTAATTAGGGACTTAAAATATTTTTTTTCTAAATTTATTTGCAGCTTGTTCTGAACCAATCTACCCCTTCTATCCGCCTTGATAGGTGTCCTGCCTTATTTTAGGGACAGGAAGAGCTATATTATTGTTTTTTCCTTGCTGTATGATTAAACCATCAGCTGGCGTGACAAATCCCAGCTGGCACCCATCATCAGCATATGTCCCACTGACTGTACTTGGCCACCCTTTCATCTGGGAGTTGAAGGGAGCAGAAAGGAAGCAGGTGGAATGATTTTTTTCTCAATCTGTGAAATGTAGGCTGAACATTCATGCTTTAAAAGAGGGCTTTTAGGAGCCTGCTCTACTCTCGGTAGAGCCAGTGGGAACTCTTTTATGTCAGTGCAAGCAAGACAAGATTTCAACTTGCATCTTGTGTTCTGCATATTTCCTGTCTCCAGAAATTTGTTACCATTTATTAGACATCATGATAGCTGTTAAACTTTTTAGTCAAATAAGACAAATATACCTCCATTCTCTCAGAATAAGATTACTGAATAAGCTACACACTTACTCAGTAATCAGCACAATTTTAAAGTTCATAAGCTTTGTTTCTTTAAAAATTTGTCATAAAGGTTAGGAGCAGTGGTCTCAAAAGGAGACAAAGAACCACAAGAGTCAGAATGGACAGGAGCCACTCCACAGTCACACATGAATGCCAAGGCTATTTTGCTGTACAGACCTGTTTCATGTCTGGTGTCAATATGCTTGGGCACTAGCAGGATATTTTTGCATATGGTAGTGCATGTGTTTTTTCAACTAAATCTGTCTGGTAACAACTTAGGAGACAACGTATTTTCCTCTTAGCATTTTGTTTTCTTCTCAGCAATTGAGCACAAGGAAAAATATTTGTTCCAGAAACAAACAAACAAAAACACCTTAAAATATATGGAACTATTTTCTGACTGTCACAACTTTACTCCTTTTTGTTGTGTTTCTTGGGTCGCAAGTAGAAAACGGACTAGTTTCTTGTTGGGGTTTCAGCTCTACATTGCTTCAGTGAGACAGTATCACAGCTTTTAGATGTTTTTCTGGCAACAAAGGAAAACAAAACAAAACAAAAAAACCAACACTGTCCTACTGCATGGCTAAAGGAAAAAAATGATACTCTGTTCTCATTTGCTATAGGTGCTAACAGAAGGCTGTGAGGAATCTGAATGACAGCAACAGTGAAACGTGATAGGAAATTCAAGAATATGGGTGCTTTTACTTAGAGCAAGAGAAATCATTAAATATTGATCAATATTTATGAACTAAGAAGCTCAGATTAATGTAGCGATCTATTGACCAAAATGCATTTTGAAGTGATATTGAGAAAAGTTATTTTAAAACACAGTTACCTACAAAACCGTTTCACTGCTCTGGAAATAAACTAGTTGTTCTCAACTCAAAAGCAATTGCAATGAGGTTTATTACGCGAGAAATGTGTGCAATATAACTAAATAGTTAGTTCCTTAGTTGACAGGAGTTCTGGTAATAAATGCCAAGAACTTGGACATGTGTTTTTTTCAACCTCCCTAAGGGGGGGGTTCAGAATTAAGAACTTGTGGCAACTACTTTCTTTTCTGTTTGAAGCATCTTTGGAAGAATGAAATGGTATTCAGGTAAGTATTTCACTTAAGGAACACAATCTCTAGACTTGAGTTAAATAAATAAATAAATAGTGATAGGATTATCACTAAAATGCTTAGATCTTGAACAAGGTAGTGGGAGAAAATCCTTTTAGCTTTTTTGTCAGCCATGATAATATTCACTTTTCTTGCTGTTCTCTTCCATTTCTTCTTCCTCCTACAGTGTAATGAACAACATCTATTTTAGACAGAAGAAATTTGCAGCAGGATAGGCAGAACAACCTTCAAACTAACCCACACCTCTGAAGATCAATGGACTGAGTAAATGGTCCAGTATTTTTTATTTTGATTTGGCTCAGTTGAACATTGCCCTCTGCTGATTTCTTGGAAATGAAAAAACCTTGTTATTCAGAACAGGAAATCATAGATACCATCCTAGGAAACGAGGTTAACTTCCACTTCACTCTCAGTATTTCTTATTCAAGTGGAGCATGAATCATTTGCTGCAGAATGATGAAAATACAGGAATATACTGAGTGAAGTTGAAAGCAATTTGTAAGAGAGGCTTGAAGTTTTATGGCATTGGAAATATTAAATGTCTGTGCTTGCTCATTAGAGATCACTACATATAACGAAACTTTTCTGAAACCCTAAAAGCATGTGGGACACAGAAGTCCACAGTGGTGGTGCTCACACCATCACCTGGCTGCTCGCTCAGTGTGGGTCCGGTCAAGGCGCAGTAGCAAACTCTACCTGGAGAATCCTGCTAGGCCCTACTTCTGTCCCCCCTCCACTTAGTAACAACGTAACAACTTCCCCTAACTTACAGAGTGTAAGAGGTTTTGTTTGTTTGTTTGTTTGTTCTTTTTTTCTTTTTTTCTTTTCTGAAATCAGTTCTCTACTTAGAGAAATATTTATTCATCTGAGTGGTGTACCTGATGCAAAGGCGCGTGATATACTGATACTGATGCATGTACAGCGTTTATTAGTGCAGGTAGGCGAGGAAGAGTTAAAGGTTTTCATTTCATTTTCTTTGTCTGAAAAGAGCATTAAATGAGGATGCTCAGATCTTTTGTATATATATTTTATGATACAGTTTGTGTTTCCCCTGAGATGTACATTATTTCAATTTCAAGCTTCAAGATAAACACCAGGGAGAGAGTGATTTTAGAGGGGTGAAAAAGGCAGATGAATTGGATTTATATCTTTGCTGTAAAATTTGGTACTTAAAAAAAATTCAAACTGTGGAAAATGCCAACAATAGACAGTCTGTTCTGTTATTCAGAGGTAAAAGATAAAAGATAAGCCTCTTGGCAACCAGAAATCCAATTCAGCAGCTTCTGAAGTGTCACAGACTGGTCTGTAAAGACATTTCGTAATAACACTGATAAAGATCATGTAGTATTGAACTGATCTGCAAATATGCAAACACAGACTGAACTCATGTGTGTCATTGTGCATGTGTATTCATGAGGATTTGTGAACAAGTGGAAGGGCAGCATTTCAAAAATTCTGTAGTAAAGTAAGAGGAGTTTATTGCTCATTAACTTTCTTCCTTTTTTTTTTTTTTTTTGGCTATGTTTCCAATTTTCAGCATGTGAAGATAAATGAGATCTTAGCAAAAAAAAAAATCTGATTCATCAATATGGCCACTACAGGGGGAAAAAAAGCAAATAAGTAACATTTTGAGCTTTGAGGTCTAAGACTTTATAAAGGAAAGGGTACAAAAGACAGTGCAGCAGTCAAGTCAGGAAAATGGCAATGAATTTTCAATAGTGTGCTTGACTTCCTTTTTCACACTCAGTGTCTTATTCTGGAATCCATATCTTATTACTGACTGCTGATTAAATTATTCAGTGGTTATTTGAAAGTTGGCAAACAGATTTTCTCTAAATCTAAACACAATTATCAGTAACATAGGAGTGGATAGGATGGTGATACGAGATGCTTTCTCATTTAAGCAGTAGCTCCAGTCTACCAGACCTCATATTTAAAGTTACTGGTTATTCTGCCCTGTTAGACACATGGTGATTTTTCAGGTGTTAATAGTACCTTGGATGTAAGATGTAAATCTACTTCTTAAACTGTGTGGATGTAGGCATTTTGGACAATGCTTCCTATTTGGTAGGGCAGAAAAGGCTTTCACAAGAGATAAAAGTTTGCTCATAAGGAAACAGGATAAAACATCTAATAAATGAATGGTTTGCTAATAGTCTACATTAATTTGTAATGTCTGAAAATGTCATTTTTTTTTTCCTGGTAACTTTGTAAGGGCCCTGTCAACTATGCCTTTTAGGCTGTGACTAGCAGTGAAATCTATGCAATCATCAACAAGAATAACAAACTACTTGGGCTAGTTTTAATTGAATCGTTGTGGCATGTCATAAAAAACAGGATAATTAGGATGCTGTTGGTTGGGCAGAACTGAATAATTCTGGCAACACTTGATTAAGCTTTGCAGAGGAGACGAAGGGCTATTGCCACTTAGCGCATGTGATGGCACTGTGATTAATGGAAATAGGAACCCTGGTATGGAAGGAGCGTCTTGGGCACTGTTTGTGTTGTGAGCTCGGAATCAAGGACTGCTTAATAGCTATGGCAGGGTGATAACTTCTACAGCTTAAGGGAAGGAAATCTTTTCCCTGCTTTTCCAGTGTCTTGCATAGGTCCTCTCTTTTTCTGTGTCTTCAGCCCTGGCATCAAATTCAACTGCTAGGTCTTCTTTCAAAAAAACGATTAGTGGAACCAATAATAGCTAAGTGACCCTGTTGAAGTCAGGTCTGTGATGTTATACATATCTGTCAGAATTTTCCTGGAAGAATGCAAATTTACAGTAAATGCAGCACTGAAAGCAAAAATATTGTTCGGTAATTCATTTCTGCACAGGTCAGCATATTAAGTCGATACATTATGAAAGCCTGGCAGCAGAGATAGTCTTTCTCAGTCTCTTACTCATTTTCCAGGAACATAAATGAAGGTGATTTCATGTTGAATAAAGAATAAAACATTTTTGCTCTCATTTCTAGACTCTATATAATTATTAAGTGCAGTACAAAGACTGTAAGGGAATTAGCTTTTCAACCCAATATTGACCAATAACAGATTCTACTAATGGTGGGAATTGTGTTAATGATAATTTTGCAAGACATAGATTTATATGCATTCATCATATGCAGATTTAATAACATGAGACTTTGTGGTATGAATAGAAGCTTTGAACCAGTTACTAAGAAAATAGTGAGGCTACAGTATGCAAGAATTTAGCCATGGAGGAATGAAGATTGTATTCTAGGTCTCAATTTTGAGTTTCTTCTGAATGGCTTATCATGTTGTTCTTTCATGCAAGCTGCAAATTCAGGAGATCATATCTGTTCAACACATTCTAACTCATCTTCATAGTTCCACAGTCGCAAGCTACAAAGCACTTTTTTTGCTGCACATTGTTTTTGTTTGGTTGGTTGGTTGGTTTTTTTCCTTGCTCTGGGTGTCAGCTTGAAATCATCAAGTTAGCTTGATCCTTGTTCTGTCTTTGTATAGGAAAAGGAGGAAGGGGAATGTAAAGAAGGCATAATGCACTGCTGCTCTCATGGAGCACACCTCCTACAAGTCCTAATCTCCAAGGACAAAAGCTGAGAGCATCAAGCCATGTCAAGCTAATATGCTTGGCAGTCCTCCTCCATCAGCCATCAGATAACGTGTTTGTATATAGCTGTCTGTGATTTAACACTTGGGTATGCCTCCTCTGCTTAACTTGATCACAAGGCCCTTCGATAATGGGGTGGGCGTCTTGTTCAGATAAAGAATACTTTTTCTGTCTTACATCAGTGGTGACTACTCATTGTCCTGGCTAGTGGGAGGAATAACAGAGATCATTTGCCATGCAGTGCATGCAGAGACAGGCAGGACAGGAACTAGGATCCCATTAAAGTCTTCTAGGGCTGCCACAGTGCTCTACAGTTTCCAGTTTGAAGCAGCTGTGCTTCAGATCACTCAAAGACACTACTGTAAAAAGCTATAAGGCTTGTGGTTATACTTCGATTCTCCAGAATTCTAGCTAAGAATTGACTGAAATCAGGAAGGATAAGGAATTTATAAATTATTAGCTCGTGTCTTGTTGTTGTCAGACAGTCAAGTTTCTAATAGGTATTGTTAGGTGAATCTCTACCTTTCAGATTCACAGGAGGTTGCTCTACTTCAAACTGAACAATGTTTCTGTCTGGCTTGGCTGTCATTCTGTTTCTTCATAATCTTTAACAAATCCCTGATTATCTATGATATTACCACCTCTCATCAAGAAAGGGCTCCTTTTATAGTTAGAATCTCCCCACAGAACTAATCCCCAGAAGAAACAGTAGTTTCCCTCTATATTCTAGATTCCAGTGGTAAGTTAAGGAGGTAAAAACTGGTCTGCAAAGCAAAACATATTCAGGCGAAGTATCTGCAGTATTATTTCACTGAAATTCTCCAGTGTGGCCAGTTTTGACGACCTACCTTATACCCGAGTCTCCTTTAAAAGAATATTCCGTTGACATTGCCAACACTGGCTCATTAAGGTAAAAGGAGATTAATTTCATTTAAAATTAAATTGTTATGAAACCTCAAGGTGAGCTTTATAAAGACAGTATTGTCAGTACATCCTGGGAAGATGATTGCATCTGCTTTACTTGATGGGAAATAAAAAAATAGAGAAGCCTCTCCTCAGACTTAACACAGTGTGTTTGGTTTCCTAAATTTTAAGCAAACCCATACTGCAAGAAAAAATACAGGCAGCAACTGGAACAGAATCAATGACTTAGCTAAATCACGTAGAGCAGCATCTCTTTAATGTTAGAGCAAAACAATGTTAGTGCTTGTCTTATAATAAATTGCTGCTTCATAAAGGCAGAAATAACTCATCTCTTCTCAGTTAATTCCTGCTCAGCTTCCCCAGGTATTATTAAAGAAAGTTTAGCAGCTGTACTGTTCTCTGAGGCATGAAAAATCTTGATTAAGGTCTCTATACTGGAGTCAATGAAGCTTGAGCCTTGATATACTGGGACACATGGAAGGGAGAACCTGGCTTTCTGCTCCACAGTGCCCTGCTGGCTAGTCCTCAGAGGACTGTTTGTTTTGGGCTCTGAAAAGCAGCTTGCCAGACCTCCTGCCTATGAGATAGGCATCACTTTATGTCTGCCTGTCTATCTGCAAGGATAAGAGCAGCAAACAAAAAGCTGTGGCCATGGAGGAAAAAGACAGGATAGTTTAAGCAGCATTTGAGGCTGGCATACCTGCTTTAGACAAAGAAGAGGGTGGATGTTTGGGGGCAAAAATCACCTTAATTTTTTTATACTAAGATGTTGGATTTCAGGAAGACCTTTTAGCTGTCCGTTATAGTTGTCATAACTATGTGCCTCAAACTATAATGTAAGCCACCACCTGAGCTATACTTGAATATGACTGGATTAAAAGTGTTAATGATAGGTAATTAGTGACTGCTGCAAGCTGGTTGTGTCAATGATTCAAGTTCCCCTCTGAAAGAAGCTGGTGAAAATCTTAATAATTTATCCTACATAGTTAGGTCTTCCATCTGTGTAACATGGTAAAGTTTAGACTAAATAATTTTTTGAGATGGTTTCATCTCAAGATGAAACATTGAGAGAGTGTTTCTTCAGCTGTCATGGTGTTAGTGACTTGAATGACTTTTCCAAGGAGCTGCAAGGAAGTAGTTCAGATACATGAAGGTCCTAATGCTGATTGTCTTCAGCCGTGCTCTTGAGATCTCTATTTTCCTGGGGTCGAAGCCTCTTCATTTGTCTGGGTGGAGGAACATAAGGCTGAGGAAGGAAGATCTGACAAGTGCTCTTATAATTATTCTTTCCATTTGATTTTTGCTTTTATATGTTTCTGCAAAGAAATATAGATTTAATGAGGTTTGAATAGCATTGTGTGTCCAAGAGACATAAAACATACCACAGAGATGGAGTGTTAGCTGCTACATGTACAAGGGTATTTCAGTCACAGGATTAACTGAGTTTTGATTCCTGCTTTCTTTTAATATTTTTTCTCTGTATTCCTGGGTATGTTCTACAGGACTTTCATCTAGATCTGAAAAGTGAGGGAAAAGCTTTACGTAGTGTTTGGTTTTTGCATTTGCTCAGTTTTGTTGTCACCCCATGAAACAAATGGAAGATACTTAATTGCTTTTTCATTTGTTTTCACTGATTATGAAATGTAAGATTTAAAAAAATAATAATCCAGATTTCCCTGGAAGAGATTTCATCTGTGCTGTAAACCTGGAGCCCCTTTTTGTAACTCCTACTCATCGGCTGCTATTGCAAAATACCTTAGCAAGGAAGGAAAGGATAGCAGGTGGAATGAGGCCACCTGAGCAAAACAGTGATTGGGAGGTTATGGTTATAGAATCCAGAATTGTGAAAAAAAAATAAATATATGATTAATGAAGATTAGTTAATGAGTAACTAGCAAAGAACAGTTCACACCTCTGCACTGTGGTTATTTAGATGTAATTGGCTTTACTGAGATCACATGGCTATTGTATTTTATTTGTATAACCTTGTCTGATTTACTAAAAATCACTGGGGTGTTTTTACAAGGTTTTTTTTTTTTTGTTTGGTTGGGTTTTTGTTTGTTTGTTTTGTTTTTTAATTTTATTAAAGCAGAGAGGCTGACTCATTGTTCTTAATGCATCTGTATACAGACAGTTTCTGATGTGCTTGCCAACATCCATATTTAGGGAAATATGCAGAAACAGTGAGACTACGTACTTCTGTGAGTGTAAATGGCAGCAAATTCAGGCCTTTGTTCTGATCATCATCTTTTCCGTTCTGTCTTCTTTCCTTGTAGTTTGCTGTTGGTTTTTTGCTATACAGTTGCTTAATGTCTTGCAAAATCATTGGAATTGAAACATTTACACTGAAAAGTAGTGCAACACTATTGCTCCCATAATAGGCAGGTAGTAATATTAAATATACTTGGTAATAGGTAGATACAATTGGAAATACACACCACTATGTTGAAGTGCTGTATTATGAAGTAATTCACATCCTCTCTGGATAAAAGTTTTTTTCTGAAAGACTGTAAAGTTTTAGAAGAACCTCGTAACACCTTTTTTATAGTCACCAATATATGAGCGTGTGTTTTTCCAGGGATGTATCCAGCAAATGTAGATGGAAAACCAAAAGTTAATAGTTTGCACTAAAAAAAGCAGCTGTAAAAAGCAGTAGCTTCTTATTTGACACTTCTTTTTCTTCAGTGTCAAAAATTCATATCTATTTAGGTGAGAAAAACAAGTTATTACTTCAGAAAATGTTATTCAAAGATGCAGTGCTTGGAGGTGAGCTGGACTTAGTGTTTACCTATTTATCACATGCTTTTCAGCTCCATTCTGAATTTCATGGTCTTTGCAGATCTCTGAAAAACAGAAATAAAAATTTAAAACACAAATTACCCAAGGAGCTATGGCAATAGTATAGTAACATTGTGAGAATCAGCAAAATACTGAGGTCAGAACTTTGAATACTGAAAAATATGACATAAGTATAGAGAAAGATAAATGCCCTGATTTTGAACTTCTTGCTTAAGGCACTTGGTGATTGATTTTCCAACTATCAGGCTCATAAAGCATGTCAAATTGTGCATCAAAATTCTTTATGTGGGCAGAATAATCAAATATTTTTAAGTTATACTACTTAGAGTTACACTAATATTCACTAGTACCAGGGAAAATAGATCTACCTGCTTTAGACAAGCAAATTGAAGCTACAGCAGGCATAGTGATGTAATTGCATTAGGGCTTTGCAATGTTTTTGTTAGTCTAAGATCTAATTCACTGACCCTTTTTCACAGGCATATTAAAGCTTTTTTAGGTTACAAACTGCGAACAGAATAGTGGAATTTTTGTGACCTCATATGAAGGAATTTCTTTGATAAAAATCCATCTGGAATAGTTTGGTTTCAGTGGGAAATGCCACAAAATTAGTTTTAAAATTGTTAAGTAATTGCTTTCTAATCACTCAGTTATTGTCCTGTGCTAGACTGTAAGAACTAAAAAACAAAGAGCATCGGTAGCATCGGTATTCTATCATTTGTATTCATCTGGTATGTTTTGTTTGCAACCATACAGTTCTTAACTCATTCATATAGAAAGAAGAAATATATATATGTATATATTTACTAGTATTCTAACAGCCACAGCTGTCACTGTCTTTAATTTAATAAATACTGTTGACAATAAACTTACACCCTCTGGGTGAACTTGCAGGATGGAGAAAAGCTGAAAAATATAACGGGAAGGATAACGAATGTAGAGAATGCACACAAATTCATGTTAACACCCGTCCAAGCTGGACTAGTCCAGTTCTCCCTAGAAAACTCCTGTTTCAGGCTGGAGAATGCAGTATTCACTGGTGAGATACCAACTTAGTTACCAGGCACAATTACCAAGTCCTGAAGAATTTCCTATACATCAGGAAATGTGTTGCCAGGATGTCTAAAATGAGAAACTGAAACATGTCCTCACTCTCAGTGCTGCAGGAACTGCAGGGTGCCTGTTAGCGCTGTTCTGTTTCGCTGACATCTCACCATGGTTTTCCAGCCCATACTATTCTCTGCTGCTGTATTCACCTGTGGGCAAAGGAGGATATGCAAACAAAACTAGATATAGCTAAGCGACCTGTTCCCAAGTAGAGCGGAGTAAAATGAATTTACCTGGTATATTTCTAACTTGTACTGAATTGATTACAGAGACAAATGGAGACATGTACATTTCTCCTTGGGCTGATTTAACAAAAGAATTCAGAAGCTAGGCTTAGAGGAAAAAGTGATGCTTAATTCATTAGAGCATATGAAGTATTCTGTAAAGTATGCTGTATTACAGTGTTTTCCTGGCAGTTTGTTCTCTGTAGATGAGTACATGCAGACCACCCCAGGGGACAACTTGTCATCTCTTTTGTTATACTCAGCTCTTAGAATAATCTCCCGTAATTCTGAACCACAAATGATTTGGTCATCAGAGGGGTAGATGATTATGTGTAACCAAGAGCATACACTAGGAGTGGCACAAGGATGATCACATATTTCATTGGTGCCTCCACTGAGTTAAATAGATCAACCTCAGGGATTTATTTTTTTTTCCAATCCAGGAAATAAAGAAACTATATATGAATAAAGATAGTTTTTATTTATTTGTTTGTTTTTTTGTTTATTTTTATCAGTAAAATATTTTTCAAGTAGCTTGTACTTTAAGGCTCATTTGGTCTTGGATTGGTACCTCCACAGCTGTATGAACTGCACTTCTCTGATTCACCTTTCTTCCTCAGAATCAGGCTGAAGCTTTTTATGGGAGGATGAGAGAATCTGGAGGTAACGATTGTCACCTACAGTGGTGCAGCTTTGCTGAAGAGAACAAACCATATTTGTAAACAGTTTAAGACCTGTTAGCCCATCTAAATAGTGCCACTTTTGCCATCCTACCTTCTGGACGGGTCCACACAGGCAGGGTCCTGTAACTGCTGCATGGCACAAGGTAGCGGAAAGGTAACAAATCCAAATGTTTGGAGCTGTAGGTGCAGTCTTAAGCTGTAAGGTATTTCTATCAGAGCAGCGTGTGCAGGGTTGCTTATTCTCAAGAAAGTTACCTCAGCCCCAATAGCCACTAATAATATGAGCCCTAAATGAGTAGTGGGGAAAAGAAAAGGCCTTCTTAAGGGCTGATTAGGTCACTGGTAGCTTGTGCACTTACACACACCCCTTGTTACCATATAATAAGATGAGCAAATATTTGTGCTAGTGGCCACAAATTTATGAAGAGTATATACAGCATATGCACCTGGGATTCCCTAATGCCTTACAGGCATTCAGTGCCTACTGTTTACATTAGTGCTATGATACAGCTGTGAATGACAGGAATCGGTGGTGTTGCTGTTCTTACTACTGTTCTGTGAAAGCCAGCAACTGGATCAAGACTGCATTCTTATTTCTTAAAAGTATACAAGTACCTGTCACATATTTCTTGTACTTATTGCCACAAGTTGAATTTCGAATCAGAAGCCAAATGGATGGTTTCAGATCTTACTTCAATCCACACTTAAGCAATCTCGCAGCAGAAATCTACTGTAGCAAAAAAATCCCCGTGCTCCAGGGGATTCTACGTTATGTACAGGGTTAACAGGAAAGAGCAGGCCTGATTACTTATAGTACAGGAGTTGCAGAGCAGCAGAAATATTGTTTTCTTTCAAAGATTAATGTGCTCAATAAAAGTGTAGCATCTGCTGCCAGTTTTCATTAACAAATAAATGAAAAACAAACCCGCGTGGTAGGCAGTGTGTCTGGGGACAGCTTAAACAGGACTGAGCTGCTTTAGATTTCAGCTATTTTCTTTAGGACAACAGTGTGGAGCACTTTCTTGTTTATAGGATAAACACAAGGGATTGAAGCGATCTGTGTTAGCACACAGGAGTGGTTGCCAACCCATAACATTGTGCAGAATGCAAAAATTCCACAGCTTGCTCCCCTGGGAGTCGTAGGCTATAATCTTCTTGCATGTCGGTTTCAGTGTAAATAACAGTTAAATCATCAGAATAGACAAGTTGCCAGTAAAACTTTGAATAAAGTTATTAGTTAGTTCATTTTCCTTCCTTCATTATACAAGTTCAGCAGGCTCAGAGCTCAGTCCCTATATTGGTTCAGGGGAAATGTGGTATTCCACACCATGTTACTACAGGTAATACACAAACGTCAGGCTGAAAACGTCTGCTTTTTTAGCTTCCTCACAACCGAGTAGAGACTCTGGAAAACAATGCGTCACTTTATTTTTAGCCTTATTTCCTGTGGAAACGGGGTTTATTTGATCATGGTGTCTTTCTCTTCACCTTTTATCTTTATAACTGCTTAACCATATTGGTCAGTTCCACCTTCAGCAGGACAAGGAACCGTGTCTCAACATAGGGGAAGGTCGCAGTGCCTCCAGAGAGACATCACAGAACCCACCCTGCAGAGAACCCTTGTGAGGACATCATTCCCGTGGAAGTTTTGATCAACAGCTGCTGACTGAGGTCAGTTCATGAAACTGTAAGAAGCTGATCTGTCTCAGCTCTGATATCGCTCAAACTGTCTTCCTTCTTGGAAGTCTGATGTCACTCAAGGGGATATCAGACTGGGCCTGGCTTTGCATCTATGACAAGATCTAAACTGAATCAGTCTCAAGATTTGTAACAATTGGATTATTGCTTCCAGCATTTCTAGATAGATTCAGGCTCCTTTTTAATGAAGTTGTGTTCTTTTAAACAAATATGCAGAGAATGTTTCCTGCAATAATATACTTCAGACACTTAGAAGGCTAACAATCTCCAGAGATAAGTGCTTTCATATTTGTAAACATAAGACTTATTAATTCATAGAGAAAATACAGTACAGAGTTGCAAAAATATTTCAGTACTACAAACAAAAGATGCATAACTGTCACAAACTGACAGTGAGAGTAATAGGTAATAGAGCAATCCCTTGCAGCTTATATGATGAGGAACAGCAACGGCTTGGAAACAATGTATTTGTTCTAAAACCTAGTGAGTACTCTGAGCTTAATGGCAATTCAGAGAAACTAGCTGTACCTTCAACTGTACCTGTGATCTATGCTGAAACCAAGGAAACCTTCCCTATAAATGTTAGATAGGAGACCAATTCATCTGTATTGCTGTTCCCATAAAATCAGCCTCTCCCAATTTTTCTCTCTGCAAAGAGCAGTATGTCTCCAGACAGAACAGAATAAGCTAGATTTCACAAAGGCTAAGCTGACATGCATCAAAAAACATACTTACCAAATACTTGGGACTGGTTTTACAGTTTTCCAGCACATGACTTTAGTGCTTAGCATGAATTTGTTACTCTTGTTACTCATTTGGTCACATACTGAAGAGGATTTTATGTTACCAAGCACAGGATCTTCTCCTCAGACATGATGTAATGTATCATCAATATGCAAATGTGATTATTTGCTAATGAACAGACATCCCTCTATACTTCAATTGCATCACAGTTTTTGAACTTGTATTCTTTTTTGGTGATTATGTTCCCTGTCTAGCATGAGTCATCAGACTCCTCAGGTATGTACAGAGTGTGCTGTGCAGAATGATGCATTGAGCAGGTGTGGCGAAGGACAGGGCAGTTCAACTAAAAGGAAATTGAAATGTATTTTAAAAGAGAATGTACAAATACTTTAGTGTTTGATTTCCAGGGTGGTGATTAATTGTGAACTGTGAGATAAGAACATACAGGGCAAATAAGAGCAACAGCCGTTTGTTATATCATGTAGTAGATTCACCTCTGGTTTAAGCTGGCTTTTGGTGGTATGAACCAGAAACCATGGACTCTGGCAGTGTAAAGAGAAGTGAAAGCCTGAATGCCCCCTCTCATGAATTCTTGGGGCTGGCAAGCTGGACATAGAGGCCACTGATCTCAGCAGCCTGTGCTTGCTGAGATTTTCTGGTTCTCTGTGAGTCATTATAAATGCTACCCCTATCGGGTGTGATGGTGAAAAATTAAAAATGTGGCCTGTCCACATGAAAGCACAAACTGTAACCATGCTAACGCTGTTCCTGCTCATTTACTTGTTCTTGCTTGTGGTAGAGAACAAATCTTGGCTTGCATGTGCATTCTGAGTTCAGGCAATATGGAATGACTGGATTTAAACCATGTACTCAAAGGTTGGCAATGTGATTTGCAGGCTCAGGTGGTGCTGTGTGTCATCAGATTTTGTCCAGTTTACACCTGAGCTAGCTTAAAGAGCAGAAGAAATTTGGAGCTTTTACCTCTTTCCCCTGGATTTATAAAATCGTTGTACGTATTGGTACAACTTCCAGTCCCAGCTAAAAGCAGTAAAATTTGCTACGTTCCAGGTCATAAATTGGGGTGAGATGGGAGCACTGTGTGATGAGGCTTGCACAATAACCACCCAGCTTATACCTGACTCAAGGCTTTGCTATTAATTCCTCACTTCCACAAACAAAATTCACATCCTGTTCTTTTTCCACTCTCTGCTCTAAAAAGAATACCTCCTATTACCTGCCACAAACAGAAATCTCTTTCTAGACAGTATAAAATTCCTCAAGATGTAACGCAGTGAAGCAAGATCATCTCTGAAATGCGGTTATGCATTTCCCCATTACCCAGTGCCTCACACCACTGGAAAACGAAATGGGTTCCTGGCATGAGCATTTCTGCTGTTATCTAACTCACACTGTATTTCATGTCAATTATTAACATCAGAATGATGATAGAAATCTTAACACATGTTAAGAAACTGAACTCCTACATCATTTTTCTTACTCTATTATTTTGCCCTGCGATCTTTGTTTTGCAGCCTACCTTTCTCCATCTCCCTTTCCAATGTGTTCTCACAACCTGAGTGCTTGGGGCTGAGATATTATTTTCAGACTTTGGAGGACCGGGTGTAAATGCTGTTTGCTATCTTTTCCAGACAAAGATGTTGTTCATCATATTTATCTTCTGTTTATGACTTAATTTTACCCAATTCTACCACAAGGATTTTAACAGAAGTTAGTAGACACCAGCAAATGGCTAAGCTGAACCCTCAGATCAGAGCAAATTTGGATATATTAAGGAAGAAACGTAGTATCTACGTAAGTGCAATTTTTTTTTCTCATTGGGTCAATTATATAATGCTTTTCCAGTGACTTTAAGACCCAGTGATGCTCCTTTTCTTTTTCTGAAGGCAATAAATAATTTAGTGGAAAACCCACTAAATGCTAACAAAGTGAACACTCCTGTTACATAAAGCTCAGGGTTAGGGGGAGGGATGTATGTTCCAGGCACTTGGAATGAAGCATGAATATAAGGTGCTGATTTTGCTCTGCTCTGCTCCCAGTGTGGGTTAGAAACAGTGCCAGTTGACCATACAACACTTAGGGCTCTCCAGCTGAGATGGGTCAATGTGTATCCAGTCCCCAGTAAACTAATGGTGCAGCATATGCATCGGGGATGGAGAAGAATGTAACTACAGCTGTGTCTTTCTGCTATTTCTTTTCAGAGGATGCAGTTTTAAGCTTTGCCATCTGGCAAGTCTCAAAGGAGATCTCCATCTTTAGCATTCTCTAGGGTTGGGTCTTAGGGAAGAGATTCAGGGAGCCAAAACCTTCCTCCTGACAACCTCACTAAACCTTCCTCATCAAACAGAAAGTGGATATATACCCTGAATCTGATTAAAGAGATGGGAGAGTGAAAGAATAGCAGGACTAAGCTCATGGTGTGCAGACATCCCAACAGGATAAATACAAACAGTATCCAGTGCTGGGCATCTCACCCCTATGCTTTTTTACTACCATAATAAAATTGCGTGTGTGCAAAATGCATCCTGTCTGTCTCCTTTCTTTTTGTTATTGACTATTGCCAGGTACCTGAGCAGATGATTGTATTGAGTATACATGGCAAGGTTTGGGGAGCAGGGGGGCTGCAGGGCTGGTCTCTGTGAGCAGAGCCCAGCAGCAGCCCCATGCCAGAGCAGAGCCAGCTCCAGCTGCTCCAAAGGGGCCTGCCGCTGGCCAGAGCCAAGCCAGTGGGTGACGCTGGATGGGCCTCTGGGAGAGCAGAGAAAGGAAAGAAAAATGCAACAGCAGCTGGGAGAGGGGAGTGAGAGCGTGGTTGTTGTGGAGTTTAGCTGTCTGTCAGGGTGAAACCACCACAACAAAATACAGAAATCAGCCAAAAAAAAAAAAAAAAAAAGCAGAAACTTTCTTTACAATTGAAGCTTCCCCAGCTTCATGTAGTCATACCAGAGGAGCTATTCTAGCACTGAATGTGTGATCTAGTGATTTATTCCCAAGAGTCACAGTCTGTTTCTCTTTTCTTTTCTCAACAAGAAAAAAGTTGCCAGGGCTAATCCTTAGATGCAAGTGCACTCATCTTTGAAAGCGAACAGATCTCTGAATCTGAATTCTGTGAGAAGACAGGGTGCTAAATGACAACAAGGCAGTGGGTTGCTTCTGTACAGACCATCCATTAGAAAAAACAGTACATTAAACATTATCCGAAAGAACCAGTGATCCAGGCACCTATACTTACTACTTTTAAATTCATAGCAACTATGCCATTGTAGAGCCCTCTTGGATTACAGAGCAGTGTAGGTCAGTCATGAAAGTATAGCTCCTATTTTCAGTCATTGGTGTGTTTTCTCTTCTTGCCCGTAAGCTGATTCTGTCTGGAAGGGATTTTTGTTTGTTGGTTTGTTTGTTTGTCTTCACTTAATTTCACATCAAACCATCTATTAAATGTAGAAACCTTGTAAAATCAGGAGCATCTAATCAGGACTGGTACTGTAAATGCTGAAGTCCTATAACAGATTCCCCCAATAAACCTTAGGAAAGCAGGACAAAATTGTTTTTTGCCAGATTAACTCCACAAACTGGCTCACTGTGGTGTTAAATAAGTGCCAGGGCAAGATTCAAAGGAGAAGTAGAAACACAGGATGAGGATTCCACAGTTAACCCACCTGGGCCACATTTAAAAACACATCTGAAGTGTGAATCTTGTATCAACAAAAAGGATGTAGGAGCAGATACTGCCTTTACAATGCATTTAATTTCTGCAGAACAGAGCCATTGTTTCATGTGGTTTCTTCCTACATTTCTCCTGCGGATGCTGGTAATACCTAATTGTGAGAGAGCTAATTATGCATTTCGGCCAAACTGACAGCTATATTATTATTATGAAGGGCTTGGTTGTTTTTTAAAACGTGGTGGTTTTGTTTTTTACCTGAGTAGAAATTCAGCTTTTTAGTTGTTGGAAGTTCTGATTTTTGCAGGGTCTAGCAACCTGACAAGTTCAAAGTATCGGATGTTAGCTGGTGCAAAAAGTGTCCTTTGTTTTGAGGATTACATTGGTGTTAGAAAAGAGTTTTTATTTTGCAATATACTGTGATTGTGAGAAAGATGTTGAGAAGCAGAGGTCATAAACGTGCTGTTAGAAAAGGTTCTCTTCAGTAAACAGGATTTATCATGAAATTTATTATACTGATTTCAAAAACAATTCCAGACGGAATTCTTTTGGAGTTGTTGTGGTTTCACCAAAACCAGGACAGGAGTGAGAGAGGTTTTATTTTATAAAATGTAATAGAAAGAATAAATTATCATAATACATGAAGCACTGAGTTATATAGCGATATACCAGTATATGGAATCTCCATCCCTGGAGCTATTCAGAAGTTGTCTAGATACAGTTCTTGGCAACCTGCTCTAGGTGGCCCTGCCTGAGCAGGGGAGCTGGACTAGATGACCTCCAGAGGTCCCTAAACCATTCTGTGATACCAGTAATATATAAAGAAATGGTGAAAATACAATAATAGTATCAGCATTAGAATTCATTAATTGTTGAAAGAATTTTATGCTTCCTAATAGAAGCATGTTCCGAAAGTCACATTCTATGAAAAATGAATTTCATCGGAACTTCATGATTTTTTTCCCCCAGTTTGGTTTTATAATTAATATGAGTATTTAATATACACAGTATTAGTTGGAATGGAAATATCACCAATATCACCAATGAGGCCAAACAGGGAGGTAGAACTTGATGTGGCAACCTAATGTTACCTCATGAAATGAAAATGAAGAAAATGATGCAGTGGTTTCTAGGACAGCCCAGTGTTTTTAATAATCCAAGTCAAGATCAGAGTTGATGGTAGTCTTCGTTGCATGAGATAAATGATGATCAAGGTTTGTTGTATTTTTTTTAATTGTTTTTCTAATAATACATTTTCTATTCACAATTGTGATAAGTCAAAATGCAGTATCTGCCTGGCAGCAGGTAATATATTGCCAGTAATCCTGTTCAAGTAATTTTGCTTAACCAAACCTGTTAGTTAACCTTGGACGTGTCACTGTGAGACTTACAGCAGATAGACTACTTCAGTGAGCTGAAGAATGTGCTATTATGGCATGTGGTTTCTGTTCTATATCATTTTGTAGCTGTAGTATGGGTTATATAGTTGCATTGGTTAATATTATAACCCATAATTCTATTCTAAAATGAGGTACCTGAGACAGAGTCCTTTTTGATTTGGCCATTGTTGCACTGCAGTGGCAGAATGGGAGATTGTACTTGCACCTATCTGCTCAGTTTATTCTTTCTCCAAGTCTCCAGAATACACACTAATGTTGCCAACCCATCGGTGTATAAAAGGCACACGGTGCCATGATGGATTTCGAGTAGGCATGTAGAAGTCTTAAGGCCAGTGATCTGGGCATTTTTCATTTGGACTGTAATTATTACGTATCATCAGTGTTCAAGGAGGGAGATTAAAAGGTGAACAGGCGAAGAAAAGTGCTACTAAGATGATCATGGAATTGTAGGTTTTGGTCATAGCATAAAGGACAAAAACATGTTTAATTAAGCAAAACAGAGGCAATGTTGCAGCGAGCAGATAGTGTTGGCACAGGAACCAAAACATAAATTGGCTAAGAATAAATCTGCAGTGCAATTTCACGTAAGGTTCATTAGAGCTAAGAAATTCTGAAATAGTCTTCCAAGAGAAGTAGTAAAAGGGAAGAAATTATCTAATTTCAAGTTGGAATATAATACTTTTATGAAAGGATGATATAATGCAGTGCCATAAAAGGCAACTGTATTCAAATAATCATGAGATCACCTTGCACTCAGTGTTGCTATAATCCTAAACTCCTATGTACCTTTTGAAAGCCTGAGCAGAATTATTACCCATTGCGGGCAAGAATTTCATTATCACAGAACCAGGCTATCCTTTGCACTAAAACCAGTGCTATCTCAGTTTTTAACAGGTTGCTTATAGTGGGTATTGGTTAAGCAAGGACAGGCAGGGAAGGCTATGCTGTTGTAACTGGTACAGCATAGAGGACAAACATCTGCAAACTGCAACCCTGCATCATCTGCTACTGAGAGTCATGCATGGACATCATACATGGACAGAAGCAAAACAGGTGAGCTAGTGTTACTGCCATGGGCTTCTCCCTTTTCATGCCTATTTATTTATTTATAATTACAGTTTACAATAATCTTAATTCAATGCTGTCATTACAGCCTGCTATTAAGGCATTACTACCTTTGTGTTAATATGATTCTCGAAATACCGTGCTGCCCTCTTGAGGTTGCATAATATATGTTTTGAATTTATCAATTTATCTTTTTTTTTTTTTTTTTTTTTTTTTTTCTTAGGCTGTTACTGGGTAGAACAAGACATTTTAATGAAAATCTGTTTCTTATGGAAATAAGTAGATTAGACATATCCACTTCAAAGCCATTTCTGTGTTTTGGATGTCCAAAAGGAACTGGGTATGCAAGCCCTTGCAGAAGTCTAGTGGTTGGGAATAAAGCCTGATAGGGTTGTTCAGTTAGAAGCTTTTTTCTATTTAGATTTGAACACAGTGAATTAACAACAAATGGGAGGAATCATGTTTCTGGTACTCTGGCATTGTCCAGCACTCCTGCAAGAATTTTGTCTTGTTACTGTCATACAGTGACTAACGTCCACTACTGCAGAGGTTTTGCACCCTGATTTATTTATTTTTTTCACCGTTTCTTCCAACTGTGTTGTCTCATTAGAAATTATTGCTTAAGAGAACTAAATGTGCCTAGATTGGCTGAATAAGGACTGCTAGTGGTTACAAGAAGCCTTGTAATGCATGTGCAAAGTATAAGCACAGAGGAGGAAGACTGTATGACAGAAATCACTTTTGATAGCTGGCTTTTTTTAACACTTCAAAAAAAAGGAAAGCTGCTACAGATGTTCTGTGTAATAGGTAATAGTCTCTCTTTAACTGCACAACGTGAGACTAGATGGACAATGGTGGGAATGCCATGCAGTGAAGTAGGTTGCCTAACTGCTCGTTTTTCATTTATTGCTCTGGGAATCAATTTATAGTACAGTGTGTTCAGCAGAGACAAACAGGATGGAACAAAAGGTCCCACATGTTCCTACACAACTGAAAGGCTTGGATTTGGCAGGATATGAGGAGATGTTTTAGCCATCTGTCTTCTCTCCTTCTGCTCCACAGTGCCTATGCCATTCCAAGGGGTTCCCAGAGAAGATGAATGATACCAGCTAGAACAAGCAGAAGCAAGCAGGCAGCAATTTCTAGTGGCAGAAAGTTTCACAGAACTCCTACTGAACTCCTACTCCTACTAAAGGCAAAGGTTTCCTTCTGTCCATCTAGTTTTAGGATATTTGCTGCCTCTCCCTAAAGGTTCATTTCAAGCCTTAGTTGAGTTAATATGATTGGGACTTGGTCAGTGCAATGTGTGGTGAAACTTGTTTCAGACTGGCTGCCATGCTTGGCAGACAATAATTTGTTGGCAACGAGGGTGGGAATTACTGGCAGTTGCAAGAGCATGCCAAAATGAATTTGCATTATAAAATTTCCATTCCAGCTCCTCAAAAAGGAATCATAAGTCCCTGTACTCCATCTCTCTCCGTTCTACCTGTGTTGACTAGAAATTAGTAGTTGTACTTCACTGAGCAAATACCCGTAGAATGCGTAATGCCAGTGCACCTCAGAACCACCACCATTCCAGACACTAGTGCTACTAAGCACAGGAGAAATACTTCATCCTAATATCATATAAAGCTCCTTTTGCTGTCTTACATGGGAAAACTAATGTCCTTCCCTGGCCTCTTCTAAAATCCCTGAAAATAGGCAACGGTCAATGTATTTATTTGTTCAAGGGTAGATACAGATGCTTCAAAGCCAGTATTTTTATATGCAAAACTTCCAGGCCCGAAGTACTGTGCTTCCTCATACATATTTTCAAGTATTCGTGTATTCTCTCTGTAATGATTGGCACATTTGATGAATAAACATCACTACAAATTAGAAGAATCTGATTAAAAAGTAAGCTGGAAGTGTTTACAGTTGACTATGAAAAAGAAGTTCCTTTTTAACAGTTTGCCTGATTGGAAGCCAAACATTTACATTTGCTTTTTCCAATCAATGATTAAGTACATACTTCTAGATCAGAAAATACATGAATGCCATGGCTAGCAACCATGGAAGGAAAAAAAAAAAAAAAGGAAAAAAAAAAATAAAAGTTTTATTTCATGCATGGAATAATGTAATTAGAAATCATTTGAGAAGCAGGACTGATGACACACACGCACACAAAAAGTTTCTTTTTGAAAATGAATCCTATTTACTGACACTGTCACTTCTGACAAATGAAACTTTCTTTATGTGGAGAGAGCTTAACTGAGTATAATCTTTTTCCTTTCTGTAAGGAAGAATAGATATGCTTTCTTCCTCAAGGCATTATGCCTCTTCAGCTTCTTTCCTGCCTGATATAGTGTTCCTTTTCATTTGTGTTGTACGTAATTTCATAGAGACTTGCAAACTGAAAATACTGCCATGTCCTCATGCCCTAGGATATCAATGCACAAGTACAGCCAAAAACTACTGAATAGGGAAAAGACTTATGTTCAGCTGCCTCACATTCTCTTTTGTGATGTTGTTTTCCTGTGTTCCCTTTTTAAAGGTCTGTTTACTGGAGAGGGGAGTAATAGATAAAAAGGAAAAGAAGTGAAGGGGCATTAGAGCTGTTAGTCCCTTTTTCTTTATACCACTGACATCACTTTGACAGAGGAGAAAACGGGATGCGGTGGGCATAAAAATGCACCCTGAGCCTTTTATTAGTCCCACTTCTGTTGCATAATTTTAGCAGGACGGTCTACCCTTCTCCATTACATTTGGGCTATATCTGTCCCACTGTAAACTGCAGAAGTTTTGGGGGTAGGATTTGACTTTCTGCCTGATTCTGCAGCATTTAACATATGACTAGGGCTACATAAATTATGTTCAACACATCTTGCTATACAGTATTAAAAATATACTCAACAGGATACATCAAAACCTGGAACTAAATTCCCACTGCTACATAAGTAAAAGGCAAAAAGCAAAATGTCAAACAGAAACCAAGAAACAAACCCTCCAAGTCTTCTGATGGGCATTCATACTTGTGAGCACAGAGCAGTACTGAGGTACGTAGAGCACCGAGTGGTACCTTGGATAGGTAACGATATTGCTCATAAAATGTGCATTGGCATGCTTTATTTGAGACCAAGACTACGAGGAGTTGTAAAACACTGTGCTTATCACACAGCTTTCATCTAGCTACACATGGAAAATTAAAATGCATGGTGATGAATGGTGCTGAGTCACCTGGCCGAAGTACACCTGTGAGGCTTTGTACCCATATGAGGATGCCAAATTGAGCAGAGGGGTTTCTGAAAAGAAGCCCCGAACTGTTAAGTGGAGGTGCAGAGGAGGTGTCCCAGGCCCTAAAAGGCCATCCTGCAGTCCTGACATTCCAGGTGCACAGCTTGCCTACCTCTGAGATTCAAGCAGGGTCAGATCACTTTAACGGGCCCTGTCTAACCCCACTCTACAGCAGCCAGCCACATCATGCTCAGGCTCCGTCTTAAAGCTGGTAAGGTTTTCACCCACCCTATGTCTGCTAGAGTCCTTAGCCCTTTGTTTGAATTTCACATACCTTCTTCTAATTTCCAGTTTAAATGCATGACCTTATTATGCCCTATTACTTTTAAGCAAACATTCTCCTTAGGTTTATATGGCTCTTCCTCCTGCCTGCTGAATATATAAATGTACTTCTGTTTGTTTCTACCTTTGCTTGCCAGGTTAAACATGGAAAGATCTTCCAGCTCATCAGAATTTTCCCTAGTGGTGCTTCTCTATTGTTGTCCCAACATTGACTGTGGATGTCTGGAATCATCCACAGCTACATAGTTACCTATTTTTCATGAAAGGTCCTTCCCTGAAACAAAAAATAGTGTTACATAATATCAGAGAAGCTGGACTCCTTGAACCACTGTTAGGGTCTCTTTCAGGCCTGGAGACCTCAGTGTCTGTCAGAAGAGAAAAAGCTCAAAAGGGACCGTGCACTACCATAGTTTATCCAAACACAGTGACATTTGTGCTGCTAATTATCAAAAAAGAATCTTGTACTTTTCATAGGATAATATCTATCTTCTGAAACAATTTCTGTAGAAACGGCCACTTACAACACAACCACGGGGGGGGGGGGCCCGCGGGCAAGGGATAGAGCAGGTGAGACACTACGAGCAGAAGTGATAGGAATGTTGTGGTAAGGGTCCGTGCCTGACAGGGAGCCTTTAAACCAAAGATACAAAATTGGATCCCTTTGTCTTTTTACCTTGTTTTAGGGCTTACTCCTTTCTGACCTGCAGGAGGACATGATGTTTTACTTATTTATTTTCATTCTTTTTTATTCTAAATTATATTAGAAACAAATGTGGACAGCATCACTCCTTGTATGCAAATATGGTATCTACAGGAATATAGCTGTCACAACCCAGACTGTACAAACATACCTAACATCTAGGGTAAATACTCAGGAGCCAGAGACCTTTCCAGCTGCAATATTCTGCTTTTCATAATACTGATATAGGAGTTATTTTCAAAGGAATAGACCGTGACACATCCACGGTTCTGGGACAAATTTTAATACTATTGCAAACATACACAGCTACATTATGAGCAAAATTTCTGAAAGAACTCTCAGAACTAGGGACATGATAAGAACTGATAACAAATGGGTAGATATTTTTTTCAAAAATACCTTATAGGCTGTCTCTTTGGCAGATTGGTTCTTCAGAGATTTGTTTATTTGAGATAACGTATATACAGACAGATCAATGTATAACTTTATAAGCCAAGTATACCCCTGATTACATTTGCTTTATAACCTCTAGAGCAGAGGTTTTTGGCCTTTCTGTGGATCACAAGATATTCCAAGTGTAAACTTGCTAAAACATCTCACATGCAAAAAACATTGTAGAGCTGATGTTGAGATTCGTGTACTTTTCATTCTTTCTTTTTTTTTTTTTTTTTAGCTTCTAGAAGTAAATGGAAAATGCTATCATACATTTCCTAGTTTTCCATTCATTGCTGTGAAATTAACATGAAATGGGGATAATGCTCGTGCATGCTTCTTTTTAATTTCTGCTGTTATCCTGGTGAAACATCTGAGTTCTGAAACCTAAACACCTGCACGTATTTAAGCAGGAGCTGTGTTTTTGTGTGTTGCATTTCATCCATTATCTTCTGTTGACCTCTGTCAGTGTCTTATTTCCCTGGACTAACGTGTTACAGCCTTAACTATTATCAGGAACACTCAAGCTTTTGTATGTGGTACAAATATGCATCAGTAAATAAAAGCAGCAGCTGTAAACTCTGCATCTGTAACCTATCCTGTTTTATATACTACTCTTAAAAAAAAAAAAAAATTATACATAACATGCAGCTAAACAACTAGCTCAAGTTTATTTTGCCTGAAGCCATGTGACCTTGAACTCTGACACTGTCTGATTTCATGCTAAACAAGGTAGGTCTGGAAGATTGCAAAGAAACGGGAAATGACTTTGGTGATTCAGTAAGGACACTTGAAGGTGGTTCAGAGAGGACACATGATCATTCAGTAAGGACACACTTTCTCCTGAGTTGGTACTGAACATGATGAGAGGCACAGCTTTATTATTAAAAATGGCAGTCAAAGTGAAATTTCATCCAAGACTTGCATATTCTCTCTTGTTATAATTTATAAATAATATCTATCTTTGCACACTTTATGTCCAAACTAGAGAAATGGATCAGAATATGAAACAAATGTAAAGCATTACCGTATTATTAACTAGTAATAAGTTGTTTCTGTCTCAGAATTAGAGAGATGTAAACAAGAAGAAATTTGATCTCGACAGAGCCAAATACATTTTTTGATGAAATCTTATACAGAGGTTCTGTGAGAACAAAATTCACTTTCAGCACCAGTTCTTGTAAAAGTGTACATTTACGAAGCTGTGTGGAGCTGAAATGAAAACATAGTACAACTTAAGCAGATTTAACAAATATTACTTGAGCTTGTCACAGGTTTTGGTGGTCTTAGTAATAGCAGGTGTCCATAGACATTATGGGCTTTTTAGCAGCCAGTATTACTTTAGTAAAATTTCTTATGCAAATGTTTTTATGGCTTTAAGATAGCATATTTTACATTGCTACAGCAATCCTTGGATAACTGTAATTAATAAGAATATTAAGGTACACAATTTGTCATCTCAAATTCTGTTTCTTGGCAGTGGATCATTTTATTTCGCTTGGTTTTATTCTGCTGCTGTATATTGTTTCTTCTGAAGTGGCACAACTCCAGCTCTTCAGATACCAGATACGGGGTTTAGTTCTGTTGGTTTATACATTGACCTGGACCATCTATTTTTTAGATAGCCAAGACAAAAATGATGAAAGATGACATGTATAGTGAATAGAAATTGTTTTATGTTCTCCTTAAACGTTTATGGACATATTGCTAGTAAAGTAAGGAAGGAAGTACCCAAGGACTTTAACTCCGTGCCTTAACCACAAGCAAAAATAGTAAGAACCAAAAAAAATATCTGCACAATTCAGAAAAACTGTATTGGAAAGAAGTTTCTGTCTATGGAGGTAGTTAGAAAAATAGCTGAGAAGATCTTGCACGGAGAACTTTCCACATGCTTCTTATTTGTTCTTACTGCACTGAGGCATGAGAGGAGTAGTTGTGGATTTCCATATAATATTTAGTGTGTATATAACACTGATGAATTTGAAGTGTAGCTTGCTCTGAAAATGACTGCAAATCGTGCTTGCTTATCAGTCAAGTGTTCTTGCTGTGCGTATTCAGTTATGGCTTCTTACTTTAACTGAAGAAAAAGGATTACAGAAACATTGCTTCTAACATTAGTCCTCACATTAGTCCCACTGATCTAACTCAGCTCTAACTAAAACTTAGGGAGCTGGATACATTTTCCTTTACATCAGCTGCATTTCTTATGAGGTTGTAGATGGTGACATGTAAGCAAAGAACCCCTCATTGTCAAAGAGGTGCTATAGGAATCACTGTAGCCTGCAAATCTGTTCTGGTGCTAGTAACGTCAAGATTAGAAAGAACTAATTTGAACTGGCAGTTCCCAAGATTGGAAATTAGAGGGGAAGCATGCATGGCATCACAGTAGTGTCTTTTTAAAGACACTGTTTCAAACAGAAAATGCATCAAGTGTTAAAAGAGTACCGGCAAACCTAATGCTTTTTCACAATCTTTAAGAAATATATTGTATGGACTGCATATTTTTTTCCTCTTTTCTTCTAATTGCCTCTCCATGTAACATTCCCTCTGTGTTTGAGTCAGCCTCGGCTCAGGTGTGCTGGAGTAAGATTTTCCTTAAGTAAACAAGTAAAGATGTCTATCTAATCTTAATTTTAAATAAGCCTTTGCAGTCACATAGATAATCCACCATGCAATTTGGCATATTTATTATTTGGACAAAATAGAGTCTGTTTAAATTAAGATCAGTTAAAAGCTTTCTGCAGTGTAAAGTTGTTCAAGCTTCACTGTAAGTAATGTTTAAAGTCTTAAATCTAGGAGAATGTTTTTACATTTTAAACACATTTTTCAAATATTAGATTATGATGAAATATCATTTGTAGGTGACCTTCTGAAGGTCATGGTGAAGAAAAGACTTTTAGGTTGTTTTGGTAACAAGCATATCACCAACAATGGCAAAACAGGACAGATTGAACTTATAAACATTGCATCAGACCCGTTGCTAGAGATAACATGTTTGCTAAACTTCTCAAAATGAGCTGATACCACAAGTCATCTCCTTGTGATCAGCACTAGGACTATTTCCTGCTAAGACTGGATGGTGGACTGGTAAACTACTGCTTGCCCAAAATATTGAACTTACAAAGTGAGGCTATCTTTATTTTGTGTAAATAAGTACTAGCATTCTCTGCTTGAAGGACAAAAAAGGTTGCTAGCAAATGCAAATAATGGAAAATACCAGTATGCTAATGATAAATACATTTAAAATTCATCTATTATTAAGGAAATAATATATTGACAAGTGCAAAATTCATACCTTTCACTCTTTTCAGACAACATAATGTGTATATTTTGAATTCAGCAAAACTGGGCTTTGATATTTAAATAGGTTCTCTTGCTATGGCACAGGACACATCTTCTTGAATTTTGGAAGCTAAAAACATAGCAGACTTAGTACTTCAAGAAATAAGGTAGAAGCTTGTTTGGGTTTTGCTGTGTCTTGTTCATCATCTTCTCAGAGATCGCTTCACGAAGTTTTGGAAGCTTGCAAAAACTAGAGAAAACAGTGAAAGAGTCCACTTAATTAGGAAGGCAGGGGTAAAAAGAATGTGGAAAATTAAATACATAAAGCTAGGCAAGAGCACTTGCCTGCATTTCCAGAAAGAAGTAACTTGAATTGGTAATGATATTCTCATAAAAGTTCATAAGTATTAAAATTATTCTTTAGATCTTCAGGCTAATTTGCAACGGACTGTAAAGCCAGATTGTATTGTCATGACCCTGTCTGGACTAATGATGAGTATGTGGGAACTAACATAACCAGCCAAAAAAAAAACACAACAGTAGACATGCTACAAAAGTTGGTCTAGTGGCAGAACAAAAAAGGATGACTATTTGGTATGAAGAAAAGTGACCCCTATGCTTTTGAAAGAGCAAATAGCACACCACTTAAATGCTCTTACTATCTGAAACTTACTTGAAAACCCACTAAGGAAGTAAGGACTACTTTACTTTGCTGAGAATGCAAGATAAAATTAGCTTTGCTCTCTGTGCTCTGTACCTCAGACACTTCTGCATTAACGAAAGCAACACTTTCAGTATGCCTTTGACTCAGTTTTGTTTCATAGCTTGGAATTTTTCTTAGCAAAACAAAATGTCATTGAATTTGCACTTAAATGCAAATATGTGGTTCTCTTCAGGTTGGAGGAGAGCAGAATTCAGTCGTGACCTGTTACTGTGTATTCTGAATATGCTGAACAATTAAATTTTTGTCTGCAATTGTTATGAGACTGTGACAAAATGTGTGCTGTAGGAATGCATTCACAGCCAACTCAAGTCTGCTTTCAATTACCTTAATTTACCTTCAGTGAAGCATGTGGATTAATACAGAAGAGACATGTTGCCTCATGTTCTCTTACTTCCTAGTTGCTAGAAATGGTTCATTTAAGAGAAGTAACTACTTCACATTGTGCTTCCTGATTATATGCAGCATTATGTTACCAAAATCTTCATAAACTAGAAAGTTGTTTGGCATAACTGAAATAGAACACTTATTTCCCTGGCATACATGTTCCATATTTTTGAGATGTATGTACAATCCTCTTGTCTGGGTACAAAGCAGTATTTTCTGCCATAAGCCTTCTTCCTATTAAAATAATATGAAAATAGAACCACCATTTTTTCCCCTACAACTAAAAGTAATTGATGAGCAGATATCTAATCATATCTATGTTTCACTATTTTTAGAGACACAAAATCTAAAAATAAAAAAAAAAAAAGAGTATTTGTGTAGATGTATTTTTAAAAATAAAAACATTACTGGACCTCCAAAAAGGACACACTTCTAATAAGTCTCCTCCAAAATACCCTTTAGCCAAAAGTGAGTTTAAATGATTACAAAGGCACCACTGTCTGAACTCCATGTTGTGCTCACAGTGCACATGCCCTATCAGTCTCTTGCTTCAGCTACAAATGCCATCTTGAATTTTTCTGTCCTCATAAGTACGCATCACCATTATTTAACTAAACTTTATGGTCATTTTTAACTTTAAGGATACAGTATTTGAATTCTAAATTCTATGATACTTAATGATATTCTCATGCTAGATTTGTATTTAATTCAGGTTTTGAGTTACACTCAACCTCATTGTTCCAAGTAGTACGAGTTGATTTGGATGGATATGCACAATACTACACATAATGAAAAAGTGAGAGACAAAGCTAAATTGCAAAGCCAAGAGTGGCGGTAAAAGACCAGCAATTTGGGGTGATTCTGTTTTGGATGACCAGCTTGTATGCAAGGCCTTGTTTTCAGAAAGTTTCACACAGTGCCAAGAAGGTGTAAGATCACTTCTTACTAAGCAGGCTAAGTCTGAAAAACACATAGCATTGTACATTTACAAAGGTGGTATCATCCTCCTTGCCTATTTGAAAAGAAAGTGAAAATCTTCCATTCTCAGAAATGTGGTGGTTTTCTTTTCATACTTCCTCCACCAAGATAAGACAAAGTGTCCTAGAACTTCAGTTTTAATACCATCACCCTTTGGAATGCCCCCCACGTTAATACAGCTGTAATAAACCTTATGAGACTGCCTTTACAATTGCTTACATGTATAAAAGATTTTTGTCTTTTGGTGTTTTAAATAGACTTTATAAAGTATGAAGAGCAAGAAAAATATTTTTTAAATATCTAGAAATTGATTCTTCCATTTAGAGAAAAATGAGACTAAGAATTAAGTGAATGAGCTCGTAGGTATTCTTAAAGGGATGTACTTTTATCAACAATTCAAATAACTGCAGCAGACATGGTTTAGTATTTCTGCAAATAATAATTAACTTATCAATTAAAGATACAGGGCTTAAGATTAAAGCAAATTTCCAGCTACCTATCTTATGCATCACTAAAATCTAACCATAAGTAAAAACAACTTAATTACATGCATCTCTTCATGCATTAGGAAACATTGATTAGCTAGAGCACAAAACGTGCAACAACTTTCCTTAAAATAAATGCTTCCTAATCATTTCTTATTCTGTCCCTCCAATGCCACTGTGGTATTGCTAAATCCCACAATTACAAGTAGCAACAGAATTATTTTCTTACTACTCCCTTCCCATTGATCCCATTATCTAGTAGATTTAAAGCACTAATTAGACTGTATATCTAAGATTACTTTGCATTAGGAATATTCACCTTTGAAAACTATTTGTATAGAATAATCCAATTTTTAAAAGTCACTTAAAATTAACCTTCCTGACTTTTACTCCCAACACATATTCACAAATCTTGTTGAAAATACTTTCCCATAGATTCACCAGTATACCATAATGAAATGCTATATGATCACCTGTGTCATTGCATGATGCTATCCCAAGAAAGAGGGCTTTCTCAAAGTGAGCTTAGTGGATCCCTGCTCTGGGATTTATACAATGCAATAAAAAATGACAAAAAATGCAAATGCAAATATATTTTAAAATATAATATTAGCATTGTCAACATGTAAGACGTTATTTACTGCCCAGAAAAAAAAAATATTCAGAATAGTGTCATTTGTTTCGGGGAATGCACAAAAAAGTTTCAACAACTAACACACAGTGTTTCTTAGCAAAATAGCCCTTTGCATGATGCTGAAGCTGAAATGGTTTTCACTCAGTGGTATCTACATTCTTGTAAAAGAAGGTCATTCGTCTCTATTGTGACTACTCCTTTTGGATTACCTGTCTTTGTCTTTACACAAGTCAAACAGTAAATAAAGGTTGTCTGTTAATATAGATTAGAGGTTAAACTGTTATTGATTGTCACATTTTATAGAGAGATTCTGTCTGTTACTGACCTTCTCAGAATTCTTTGCCTACAAAGTAAAAGTCACTTATTTGTTCCAGGCAAACCATTTGCAATGAAAAAGAAATTACACTCTTCCTGAAAAGGTACAGACATGCATACAGAAACTGAGGTACAATGAGAAGTCCTGATGGAGAGCAGTTGCTCAGTTAGTGTGTCACACATTGACATCATGGCATGTCTCTAAGCATATTAGCTAAGGAAATCATTGAGAAACAACAGATTTTCTCCTGCAAGTTTTGAGGCTGTCTTTTGGACATACTCTGGAATTTGGATGTCGCTAAGTATTAAAAATATATATATATATGGCATATTTTCTTTTGAGTCTATCTGGAAAATTGAGCTGTATAAACAAACAAAAATTAATAATCTTTCATTTGTTCATTTAAGTAGACATAGCTGAATAAAAGTCCTCAGTGTAACAACCACTCCCTGTAATGTGCCTTAACTGCATTTACAGCATGCCCTCACGCTGGTTTGTGGCAGTACTTCTGCAACGTACCCTACATTAGAAGACACCTCAGAAATAGGTCTGTAAGGGTTGCCATAACTTTGAAACCAGGAAAGTACTCTCTGACTGCATATGTTGTGGAGGCTTCTTGTTAAAGTGGATGAAACTGGTCTGAGCATCCTAAATTGTGAGGATGTGAGAAATCCAGACTGCTTCTCCCATGATGCTAAAACTGTACAGGAGAGAAGGAAGGAAGGGAAAGGAAATAAATGAAAAAATAAGAGAGAAAGAACCTCTTAAAAATGTAATTCTCTCTTGTGTAAATAGCCACAGTCTTGTTTCCTCACCCAGATCTAGGTCTTTCAGGCCCAGACCAGACCAAATTCTGGCCATTTGAGAAGCTTTAAAAGCCACTTCCTCTTGTAGCCCCTCCAGACTGCTGAGTTGTCACTTCACCTGTGCACACAATACAGCATTAGACAGAAGTAAATGAACCATTATGCCTCATGAAGAAGAAATGATACCTATCCAAGACTTGGCCTTCTTTCCTAGCCAATCTTACTTGTCCAACAGTAGGACAAAGTGGTCATAGGAAGCAGGAAAGGTCTTAAAGGCAGCGGGATAACTATAGTGGTATAGCCCTACGTAAAAACAAAAGCAGATTAGGGAAGAGAGTGCTCTCGAGCACACTATGAGGTAGATTAGAACTGGTTAGCAAAGAAACTATCTAACATTGCTTCTGCATTAAGTCTTTGCAAAGGATTACATGATTCCATCATTCTTGTCTTCCAGAACAAAACGGTCTGCAGGATCCTGGTTGACTTCTCAGACTAGCAGAGGTAAGAGGACAACGGCTTTACTTATTGCACCTTTCTTGTTTCAAAAGCAAAACCGCTTAGAAATACTAAAATATTTGAACCATGAACTAAGGTCAGGGTTCATTTCCCTACTCCTGCCTGGGCAAGTACCTCTGAAGTCTGCTTTACCTACTGGAGAAGCGTTCTGATTAGTTTAACATGTTCATTTATTCTTCAGAGTAAACCCCACATTCTCAAATTCATTCATTAAAAAAAACAAATGAAGTAGGCCTTTATATAGTAATATCTTACAAATTTCTTCATAATATGAAAAACAGCCACGAAACATCATAAAGAAAGGAAGAAATTGTAGCATAAAAATAAGACAAACATATTTTCCAGAAACTTCTCAAGTCCTCTGGAGGATGTTTATCTGGAAACAAATACTGCTGTAAAGGAGAATAGGCTGGATCTGACTACTACCCGCAACACTAGAGAGAACATAAGGTAAGAAAAACGTGACATAAGACTTCAGTTACTCAACAGCATTTTCATTGCTTGCTTCTGACAACAACTTTCTTCTACCCAAAATATTGTTGAATTCAATTATGTTGTCATACTTGAATCGTATATTCTAATTTGGAAAGAATGTTTACAGGTTTGCAAAGTTTTGGTAGTCATATACTTTTTAGACAAATCATACCAAATCTTGTACTGGTATTTGAGAATGGATTGGATTGAAATGTGTCTTGCTTCTCATTTTTGTAACTGCTTGCTTGGATAATATGTCACTTTAATGACCAGCGTTTTCCTTTTTCCAGTCTCAGTACTGGAAAACACCAAAATTCTCAAATCTTTTTTTTTTTTTTTTTTTTTTTTTTGGCAGAATACTGCTTCAGAAGTGTACTTACTCTTGTTTTTTGACTGCCCAAAGCAAATGAATACCTCCTAATTTTTGTTCAGCTTACTAAGTGTTTGTTATTTCCTTGCATTTGTTATTTCCTTGCACTTCTGCTTTAAATTGAATCTTGTCTCTAAACACCTGCAAATGTTCCTGGCAAATTTCTTGACAGTTAATCCTTTCTACAGTTCCTCCTTTGCATATGCTTCTATTTCTCTCTGAAGCATCCAAGCATTTACATAAAAAGTAAATTCCATCTCATTTTTTAAAAAAATGGTATCTTAATTTAGTCAAACTACAATTCCTATACTTGATAAGGTGATGACTGAGGAATAGAAGAAGACACTTTAATGAAAATAATTGCCTTCATATAAAAGTCACAAAAGGGTCAACCTTTTTGTGATGTATGTGTGTTTACGTTTCATATTAAATGAATGAGTTGTACCAAAACATTTTCTATTAGTATAAACTAAATGGTGAGGGATGCTTAGCAAAACAGTGCCCTTTGCTGGGAGTTCTGTGCTGTTTTTCCTGATTGTGTTGGTTTTGAAAGCTCACATGCAGAAATTTTATTTCAGTTTCCCTTTTTAATGAGTTCATTCCTGGAGGGAATATTTAATACATTACCCCTAAGAATAAGAAGTGTCTTCCTTATGTCCTGAATTACCTTTAGTACTGGCTAAAGAAAGAGATGGATAAGATTGGGAATTAAAGGAAATAACATTTCCCGTGACATTTTGATATTCACAAGTGTGTATGTTAGATCTCTCAAAGTGCACATCTGTAAAACTAATACTCAAATAGCACCATGGGTATCCTCAGCTGTGCACTGGGGATCTGGACTGGTTGCTTCACCAGCTCTCAAACAAGAAGACCATCATGTGCGTGACAGCTTGAGACTTAAGAGCTAGAGTGAGTTCCTCTCAGTTCATAAAACATGAATAATAGAGACACTACAGTAAAAATGTTTTCTTAAAGTAATTAATCCTATTAATGATGCACAAGCTGGGACAGAATCCAGTTTACATGCTGGTTTTGCAGAGGAAAAAATAGGAAAAAATCTACATTAATGAATAAAGTGGTCTGACAATTCTGAATTTAAGGCAAGGAAAAAATTATTGGGTAGGAATGGGTGCTATTTATTTATTTCCTTTTCAGATGGTAGCCATGCTTTAAAAGAGCTTTCATTTTGGCTTTGGTAGCTTGGATTCACTGATGTCTTCTTTCTTGAAGACATGGAGGGAATAATCACTGTTGTGAGCATGCTTTGAGAAATGCAGGCTACTAGAATAAATGAATTCCCTTTCTTACATAGGAGCATAGTCCCTGAAAATAGTTTAAATCCAAAACCAAATTAACCCTCTTTCTTTCCTGTGTGAGGGTCACAGTGGCACAGCTCGACTGCCATACTTACTGTTTCTGTCCCAAAATTTCATTGCTTGCATTGCTACCCACATGGGGATATTAGAGCATACATTTTCAGATGCAGGGAAAAGTCAACATCCAAACAGTTCAGTCCACAGCACTTCCACTTGCTGCTTATACCATTAAGGCTTAGACAATAACAATCAAATTTCTAATTGTTGATGAGTATCCTGGCAGATGTGCTAATGTGCATCGAATGATACACAGTTCCAGTATCAGGTGCAGGGAAAGACTAAGTTGAGAGCTCTCTCAGTGTGCCTGGATTTATAGGACAAGTCAGCTGTCAGTAACTCTTGACAGCCTCATTCCATATTCTACTTTGCTCACTTTATATATGGTGCTATTTCTTTTTCATACAATTCTCAAATATTAGGACTGACTTCCTTTATTTATAGCTAAAGTCAGCTCCTGCATTACTTCTGGGAAGTGGAAGCACCTACCATTTCTTTAGACTGCAATGCTGTTGAAGTGTTAGCATGCATCAATCCAGTAACAAATTGCACTAATTCTTTTTATGATTTATCTAGCTTCCAACATTCTTGAGAAATTAGCATAACAAAGAAGGTTTGTGAGACGTTTCTGTAGTTAAATGTCAGCACTAATATATCACAACGCACAGAAAAGGGTATTACGTATAACTATAGATAGTGTGCTGTGATTAAATGTCTGATTCATCATAAAATACTTTGTCTGTGGTTCCAAAATAATCCAGTAATGTTGTAAGAGATTTCACCCATTTATAGATTACAAGAATTATCAACTGTCAGACTGGTTCCTGGAATAGTCTTCCAAAATCTTGTTTGTATGTTTTTTCATTGTTGTTGCTGTTTTTATTGTTTTGTTTTGTTTTCTTATGTAGTTTGTTGGTACATTTGAAATTACTTTATTAGAGAAAAAAAATGAAAGCAACAGTATTTATGTAATAATGATCTGAAAGGAAAAGCCCTGAAGTAAAGTATAACTTTAGCATTTATTTTTACCTTATTATTTCTTAGTTATAAACTAAATGCCGTGAAGGAATGGAGAGAAAGACCTCATTACCTACTTTCAGTAACATGATCAATAATATTGCAGAGAGGTACTGTAATTGTTGTCTTTACAGTTCAGTTTGCGTAGGAATCTCAAGAGAAACTTTAACTTTGATGTGTAGAATTATTTGTTAAACACTAACTGTTGATTAGTGCTCATCAGTAGAGTCTAGCATACTTGGAGGATGGTATTACCATCACTTAGTTGGCCTATGAGCCAGCTAATTTGGACATGTTAACGAGTCCATTTATCCTTTGCAGACTTGATGTTTGATTAGACATATATTTAAAGGTCTCTTTTGTGTCTTATTTCATCTTATTTTCACATTGAATTCCTTGTGAACCCAAACAATAATATGGCATCTTTCATTGTTCATGATACATGCAGCAGAGAAGTCAAGGTGTTCAGCCTTATTCCCATTTGGATTTGCCAAGTCTTTCACACTTTTCTTGTGTGAAGTTTACTCGGTTGGTCCCCACCTCACACTCCCTTGCTGTGGCAACTGCAACTCACTAATATTAATCACAATCTATCTATTGCGTAATGATCCTAGCTGCCAAATGCAAGAGGGAGGCAGAGGCCATTGTTGCATTTCTTTTCCATGTCCCCTCTTCTGCTAAGTGACCCGACACGCAGGTGCAACCCCCACAGTAAGTGATTCACCTTATAGTTTCAGACCCTTACGGGGTCAGAAAATTGCTGAGAGTTATACCTACTGCATTTGTACACTTTCTTCTCCACTTGTCACATATCCAATTCCTATGTCTCACTGATAGTATTTTTAACATAAATATTAACTTCTATTTCTGTTAATAAGTTCTACATTTTATGCTCTGTTTTGCATATTTGTTTTCAAGTTAACATTCACATTTGTACCTGTTCTAAATCATTTAACACAATGTGGCTGTTATCATGCTGTGAGAAATCCAAGACAGGACATGCAGTGTGGTGAGATGAGGTCTTATCCTTTGATGCTAAGTAGTTGTCACAAAATGACCACAGTTAACAAGTTATTAACTTATGGTCACAGTTATTTCAGACCAGTCTTGTTCATATTTGAAAGACTGTTAAACTCCAGTTCAAGGAGCTGATTTCAAATGTCCTATCTTCTGGAAAAAAAAAAAAAAAAAAAAAAAAATGCTAGTATTTCAATTTGGTTATTTGTTTCAGAAGATAATACAGCCTCATCCATGTCTGCATGTATGGCATGAACCAGGCAGCTCATCCAAGTAGACACATGAGGTACATATACCTCACCAAGGCTCCTACAAATGAATTTAAATCTTCATGAAGCTTAATAACATTGCTGTCTGTCTCTAAGGATAGATTTCTGTGCAGACAAACATAGACAGCATATTTAAATATGAGATTTTCCACAAGACAAAGACAAAAGCCAAAGTCGATTTACAATTTGTTAGAATCCGCACCCCTCAATACCACTTCTATTTCTAAACTTGGTACTGTTTCCTGGGTTCAATATAGAAAGCAATGTCAATGATTTATTTATTTATTTTATCGTGTAATGGCAGGTAAACCACAGCAAAGTACGTTTGCATGTGAGCTTAGACCTTAAAGAGTTATTCTCCAGTAGAATATTCTTCAGCAGGGGAATGTCCAACCCTCTCAACTGCTACTGTAGTCAATAGAAAAAAGAATTCCTTTCAGGTTATTAGAAGAAGACTGAATTAGCTAATCCAGATGGCCCATGGAGGATAATCACTCGGATGGTTCAAGGAGAGCCTAGTGTGAGTAGCTTCCTTGAGTGTCTTCCTTCCTCCTGGTGTATTCTTCCCCCTAGGATCACAATCACTGAGTAGGAAGCTAATACGATAACACTATTAAGACAGTGCTATTAATTATCTGACATCTATTACATACTTGTAATTTCACATTTCACCAAACTATTCAGACAAGCATATTGCTGTTTTCAATTTACGGTAGTTTAATGCATTTTAGCTGTGGGAAGAAGGGCCTCTAGTGGCTTCTCTTCTGTTGCTCTGCAGTTCTATCTACCATTCCAATTTTCAAACATTGTATTACTGAGAGTGCATTATGTGGATTTTGTGACATAATTATGTTTATACAACACGGACATCATTGAAAAAAACAAGTCCCCAGTGTTTTGTTTTGTTTTCATTATTATTTCAGAAGGACGTTTTATGAAAAGCCTTAGTTAAAGGGAGATGCCCTAGTCAAACAGCTGAGGCAAGAATTGTTTCAGGATCTTTTGCTGTACTTTCTACTGGCCATTTCATAAATTAATAATATAAATTTAAAAAAAAACTGATAATGGCACTAAAGCAATCAAATCTGTAATTTCAAATTATTCTAGAATCTCCCAGAGCAGATTATTATGCTTTTGTTCATCTTAATACTTGTTTTCATACTTTTAATGCTTATAGAGGATTTCAGGTAGTAAATGTATGGAGGTTGGCAAATGAAAAAAAAAATAGAATTACAATAGAAACAACTAACAGAAACTGAAATATCTACCTTGTTTCACTAACCCTTAACATTTATAGTATTAAATGCTTTTAAGTGAAACAGAGACCATTTGCAGTGTACCAAATGATAAATCTCTTTTGCTGATACTGGCACAGTTGCTTACTTTTCTCTGCACTATTTCAGGCACGATACTGTTATTGTTACAAAAAAACTGGGAAGGTAAAACAGCACTGTGGTAAGATATCTGTAATAACTGAGCTATTAAGCAATGCACTATGCCTTTGTGAAGTCACCTCATTCAAAAAGGCTCAGCATTTTCCAATAGGAAACATGGGATCATTGTTTTTTTAGGAGCTGGAGACAATTTCACAGTTCCTTGCTTTATAAACTTACTTCCCCCATGTAGATGGGAAAATCTTATTGAATTGCATTTTGTTATGTGAAAGGATATACAGAAATGCATGTTGAGTGCTTTTTAAAACTAGAAGCAGATCTACTTCTATTACTTGATAGCTACATATAATAAGTAAAGACTCACAGTTGCTGGAAAGTCCTGCATCATTTCAATGGTCTCACTATAGATGAGAGAAATATATGATAACAACAGACATCACTTCCAAAAAAAAAAAAAAAAAAAAAAAGAATTCCTTAATGCATCTTCAGAATGTTTATTATCCAACCAACTCCCAAATGTAACTTGAGTTTCACTTTATAAAGCCCCACAGGACTAGTTTTGCTTTCAGATTCCATTGGCTCAGACTCTGTTTTCAGAAGTCTACTGCTACAGCCTGTCACAGAAACGGGACAAGACAGGGTTGTAACCTCGTAACTTAAAAAAGTATTGTTATTCTCTGAACAAGAATTCAGAGAAACTGCCAACCAGCATTACTTTCATTCTAATTTCACAATCAGAACCCTACAACAGTGAGGCTTACAGCTTTAATTTGTATATGCAAAACTACTTGGTGTTTATAGAAATCATTGCAAACTTGGCAGAGAATTTTGATAAGCCCATCTCCTTGTGCCTGATCCACACACTTCTTGAGTTGATACAACCCATAGCTTCAAAGGCTTGTCTCTTTATATATGGATATATTGTCCATGAAGAAGCAATAGTATTTTTGAATCTCCCAAAGTTCCATTAAGCATAACATTTATGATTAACGCTTATGATGAATCCCCAAAGTATTCCTCCAGAACTTAATTTATATTTACCATTTGTATGTTGAAACATTCACCAAATAATTCTCTGACTTTAGTAAAAATCTGAATAGGACAATTATTATATATCCAAGAGTGGCAGGAAATACACCTGTGTTTTTACATTAGTTATTCAAACCAACTAAGTTTCAGCAGACAATTGTCTCTGCATTAGCATCATACATGGACTTGTCTTCAGTCATTGAATATTCACATCTTTAGCATTCTGTATCATTAAATTAATACTAAATTTATGAACTACTTAAAAGCTACTATTTAAAAATTATTACCAGATAATGAGCTGTCCAAAACACCGTCAGGACCTTCCAGCATATCTAAAAAGCATACCCTTAAGCTGTTTATTGTTGTGGAAAAGAAGCAACAGGCAGCACCTCGTAGATTTAATGTAATAGTTTAAACTGTCCATTCAAGCAAACTAAAGATAAAGATTTCTGAGATATTAAAACCTGATATTCTATGAGCTTTAAATAAAAAAATAAATAAAATAGCACTTGCTAAAATAATAATAATAATTTACTGGTCAAGCAATAGAAGGATAAAGGGTTCTCTGTAGTCATGTCCATCTTTTACCAAGCTGCCACTGTGTATTTTATTAGTGCCTTGCCCACTGTCAAGAAGGTAATAAAGTAGATGCTCAGGTAGGCATCCTCATGTACTGCCTCCAATAATCTGTTGCCATTCAGGGTATCCTTAAATGAAAATTAAGATCTAAAATGGAAGGGAATGACATGTGCCTCTAAGTCTGGTAACAATATGCATACAGCAGTCAGCAGACTTAAGTATGCAGACAGGCACTTCCAATTCAATGCAGGATGTTGTATGGACTGAACAGAGAGGGTTTCTTGTTTTGTTTTTTGGCTGTTTTAAATGAGGGTATTTAATAAAATCAATTTATTAGAGAAACTTAATTATAGTGCTGTAGAGAAATGCTGTAATGTTTTTCATTCTGTAAGTGGATTTCTAGTATTTTTAATATTTTCTGAACTGAATCTTAAACATTCTCATAAAATTGTATTTTGTGTTTTATAATCAGTTGAAGTTTTCTGGCCAAAAACTCCACAAGCAAAGAAGTTTCACAACTCAGTATCTTTTGTCACAAATGTATATTTTAACTCAGGCCTTAGTTCCTCCCAGTTCATGAGCATGTATTAAGGCAAATCAGTTCGCTTTGCATTCTTCTACCTGCCACTCTGCTTCATCTAATTGAATTGTAAACTTTTCCGGACACAGCCTGGCTTTTGCTACACTGTCTTGTACCATGATCTAGTCAGGCATTTTTTGCCTTCAGCATTTGCCAGTTTTCATCAGTGAAAATCATACGTGCTCTAAATTTTATGAAATAACATATTATTACATCAGAAACAACTGTCTTGTTCAGGTGGTGTGATTTTTTCATTCTATGTGTGTTGGTTTGGTTTCTATTTGACTTCCCATGAAATCTTGATTAACATTTCTTATATTTGTGCAGTGGTAAAAAAATGCAGTTCCTCTTTTGTTAGAGCTTTTTGTGTGAAAGTTTAATGACATACATTTAAATTTCAGCTTCCCAATTAGATCCACTAGGAAATTTGTATGAGAACTAAGGCTTTCAATGTAACAGAAAATGGTTGTATAGTTTATCTCCTTGCATCTTATCTCCTATGTCTTGCAGTGTTTGAAAATATATTTCCTTAAGAGATAGATGCTGTTAATGGTTTCTAAGCCACTCGCTAAAATATTGTCGTTGAAGTGAATAGATTTCTTCTACTCCCCATTAGTACAATTTCTTTAAAATATTTCTATAACCATGAGATAGAACATGAGATCTTGGTTTCTTTCTTTATTTCTCCTTAACTTATGATTATACAGGAAAATAACTTTGCATATCCTATATTCTGAAATCCTCCTGTGCAGTGGTTGTGTATTTATTTCATTTCTGCCTGAAATTATATTCAAGGTAATTTTACTCCAGAGGTGAGGAAGGCAGTGATTCTGTAAAGTCATCTGCAATATTTTATTTGCCTGCAGTGCTTGCTGATTCACATCATAATCCTAAATTCATTCCCTGAAAGAGATTTCTAGTCTTTCTTCTTTTTTCTTCCTTAGAGAAGTGGTTTGGCAGTGATTCTGTCTTTACCTGAGATCGGCTGAGTGGTTTCAGCTTCTATAACTGAACGTGTTCTCAGGAAGACTCCAGGGAAACAGATGTTTCATGTGTTAAAGTAGCATCCACAGCCCAATCAACCCATGATTAAAAAGAGTTTCAGTCAGTTTCAACTGCATGTATCTCTGCCCATAAATCTATAGGTTTATTTCAGGCAAAATTGAAACTGTGGCTCATAAACTGGCATGCTGATATTCAATTGTTGGCAACACTTGTGCAAACACTCCTTATACAGAGGTATAACAGAAATTGATAACTCAAATTATTAATTTCAAAATTTCACTTTGAAATATTACCTTAAAAAGAAATCCAGAAAGTATTTCAGTAAAGTTCTAAGTAAATTTAATTGCACAAATTCAATATTTCTTACTCTCTCTTTTTCTTCTTAAAGTAAAATGCCTCAACTTCCTGCAGTGTTGGTCATCTTGTTTGTTAACATCTCAAATTATTTAAGATTACTTTTAAAAAAGCCTTGACTTTAGGAACCACTCTACATCATTTGTCCAATTAGTTCTGTCAACTCACTATAATGTTCGTGTTTTGAACCCAAGTTTTCTAGTGGTTACAGTATTTTTCTTTCTACAGTTAGTACAGAATAATTTAAGTATAATGTGACAGGTTATTTATATGACGTGAAAAAAAAAAAAAAAAACTTGCCAAATTCAGAAAGTAAATTAAAATAAATTCTTTGAACAGAAGTCAGTGTGGAAATGCCTACAACATATCTCAAAAAATCCCCCATTACTCAATGATTCGCTTCTCTTGAGGTCAGCTGTTTCTCTCTGTTTCCCTTCTACCACACTAGGATACTACACCTGTTTTTCCTAGCAGTTTCTACAGTGAAGCAGGTAGCTTTTATGTTCATTATAGCTTCATCTGCTAACACATTCCTGGCAGCAATTTGAGCATCTCCTTTATCGAAGAAGAAAACTTCTGCTTATACTATCACACATGCTTTCAGGAACTTGCTAAGCTACTGTGGTACATTTTTTTTTGTACATACATTTCTATATACACTTTTATATATTCTTTTATAGTTAGTAGATATCTAAAAACACCATGTTGTTTGTCTTCTCTGTACACACAGTATTCTGCCAGCAAAATCACCAGCTTCTGCAAACCACAGAGGACCTTTTCCTTAGAGGTGTACAGCTAACTAGTTTACACTGGAGTCTTTGCTAGACCTTGTAAGCTGAAAGACTGTAGTACAGGAATTAGTGCAGGTGTCAAGTGTTTCCTGCTCTGCATTTCTCATCTTCAAAAAGCCCCACAATCTAAGCAGCATATCATGTTTTCTCTTTGAATCATAGTTTAATTGCTCCTTAGCAGAACATGCTGTTCTGAATTTCATTTTAGCTTCACCTGCAGTCACAAAAGAATAAATTTTGAAAGCTTTATGTTAAAGAACATTTTTGGCAATGCACACCACTGAAAGAGACAGAGAATGGAAGAGAGTAAACGGGAGGCAGCAGCCATCTCTGTCCACCTGTCATTTGAGTTGCACATCCAAGCAATTCCACCCTCCCGTGAGGGTAGCCGCCCTCCTCCAGTGGTGACAGACAGGAAGTCTGAAATACAGCCTGGGCACTGAGCAGCAGAAGTGGTTGCAATAAATTAAATGAAGGTGCTGACTGCCGTTCCCTTGCTTGGTGTCCCTGGCTTTAGGGACTACAGGGCACACAATGAGGAAGAAATGAACAGTTCCCAACTCCTGGTCATTATTTAGCAGTTTTTGTTGATTTTAACTGAAGTCAGATATATACCTCTAAAGGCAGTGACCATTGATTGTAGCCTAAAGTGATGAATTGGTGTAGCAAAGTGCCTTTTGCATCCTCCTTGAGGTTCATTATTTGATCTTTACTCACAATGTTTTTAGTCTATCTGAATTACAGTTGATGACAAAAAGAAACGGATTGCTTATTAATGAGTTGCAGCACCATGCAGTAAGATTCAGCACTCCACAGGCAAGGCCGCAAAAGCTGACAGGAAATCGCCATTCCACCTCAGCCTCTCTTCCCCATTTCTTCTTCAGCTCTTGCACCATTTGTGGTTAGCTTTTAACTCATACTCCCAAAAGCACAAATCCTGGGAGCTGCAACGTGCCAGCATTTCACATGCTGGAAGAGGGACACTTCATGGGGCTTTCCTTACTGAACAAAGCAGAAGGCAGCGAAGTACCAGGGGCTGCCTGTGCATAAGGCAGTTGAGCTCTGTCCTGCCTGCATGGGCACTGCTGCCTGCAGCCAGTAGGGAGCTGCTGGCAGTGCCCCTGGGATCACAGCCTCACGTGGCTGCTCAGAGCACCCAGCTTGCCCTGCCATGCATGGAGAGGAAGGTATGGCCCAGCCAGGCCATGGTCATGGCTGGCTCCTTGCCCTTGGTGGAGAGGGCCGTGTTATGGCCGGCCTTCAGTGCTGGGGCACAGCCAGGCTATGGTTTCCTCAGCAACTGCCCTGCTTGCCTTTGTGGCAGCAGGGGAGGAAGAGAAAAATCACCCTGGGGTGTCTGGTAGGCCTGCGTTTTGTGACTAGCACCCACAGCACGCGTGCTGAAGGAAAGGGTGTTCAGGAAGCCTGGCTGTGCTGCCAAACAGCCCTTTAAGAGCAAAGGCATAACGCTCCAGGCTCCACCTGGAGGCTGGGCCTTGGGCACCAGCACCCTGGGAGTTGGGAGGTTTCAACCAGGGGCTGGTCTGGAGACCTTCTGACTGTCAGCGTGAAAACCTGTTCCTGAGGCACCCCAGGCACAGGAGGGTGCTGGCACCATGGCCATTTCCACAGCCTCTCAGTGAGGGAGATGCCATCCCTGTGCTTCTCACTTTTTGCCTTCCTGTGAGGAAGCCAGGCCCCTTCTGTGCTTCTGCTCCTTCAGGGCAGCCTCTGCTGACAGGGAAATCCTTGTGGGGCCCCCTCATCACGTATTTCATGGTGGCCCATACAAACATGAGAGCTGAGGCACCCATGGGTGCCACTTCAGGCTTGCCAGCTGAGGAAAAGGGTTTGCTATCACTAAGGGACATTTCTGTGGGGGAGATTAAAAGGGGCATGCATTTTTCTGGCTGCTATTTTAGCTAAGGGTAGGGTTCTTTTCCTTTGATTGCACTCCTGAACACATGCAGTAGTAGGTGAAATAAGCTTTTTTTTTTTTTTTTTTTCTTTCCCCTCAGTGTTGAAACAGCTTTCCAGTGATGTCATACAGTGACACTTTACTGAGTGTTTCCTAATATCTAGAGAGAGAAGAGCAGAGAGAATGGGGGAAGAAAAAGTCCAGGGATCTGGTATTTAATCTCATCTCTTTTACAGACAAGCAGATATTTAAGTTTTGCATGTACTTTAGATTTTCCGTCCTTAATTTCATCATAGAATTTGTTTGCAATGCCTTATTAGAGTTTTGATAAAGTTTCAGTAAAAGACACCTTTAGATTTTTTTTGTGTGCATTTTTTTTGGTCACTATTATGAGTATGCTCATTTAACTCAAAATATGAAATGTCTCTAAAATAATATAAATATAAAAAATCCGTGATTTAAACAACAACAAAAAAGATTATTTCCTCAATAAGAAATAAAACCACTTAACTCATTAAACTCTGTTTTCAAATGATATTACTTTAAAATAGTCTTGTCATTATTTTTTGTCAAATGTGTATATTTGACACGTAATAGATACATACACACAGCAATATATAATATTTATATAACTTCATAATAACTTGAGTTTTGTCTTTGTAGGATCCTTGGCCCAGACTGATAACCTTCATTCAAAGCTACTATCTGAAGGGAAGAGAGACGATTCTAAAGAATCTATGTCAAATGTATGTTCCATTTTTTGTCATACGTCTCAAAGTGTTGAGGTGTTCATTAATTTTGAATCACTCAGAGTTCTTCCAGATTTTTTTAAGAATTTCTGAATAATAGACAGGTGATAACTATGCCAAATGAAAGATGCATGCAATTTATTTTGTATTTTTCCTTAATAAAAAAATAGTGTAACTATATGCAGAATGTAGTGTAAATTTCAAAATTTCAATTATATTTCATTTCTAATAGTTTATAGTCTTAATTGTCTCTAGACTTCTGATTGTTTTTTTTAATTATGTTTTAAAGGAAGGGACTATGGTCTCCAAAATAAGCTCTGCGATATTGATTATAAAACAATTGCGCCTATAGATGTAAACTTTTATGTTCAAGTATTAACACATTCATTAACATTCAGTGCTTAATTAAGCCCTAATTTCTTTCATGCATGTTAACTTCACAATAGCTCCATCTCGTGGTTGACTAAATATTACCTGAGTATATAAGCTTTAGCATATGTTTCATAGGAACAGTAGTGTTGAAAACAGAAGTACATATATATATTAAAAAAAAAAAAAAACTGATGAGGGGGGAAATTATTATTTAGAAAAATAAAAAATCATAAAGATTATGATAAGCTCTATTACCACATTTATAGTAATATATACACTTAGAGTTATGTTTTGTTTCTATTTCATATAGGTGTTCAGAAATGATGCAGCTGATCAGCCATTTAACCTTGAAGCTGCAATTAAAAATGTTGACAGAATGTCTGATGAGCTGAAGAAACTAAATGGTAATTCTGAGTTCATCATCTAGCTATACAGAAAGCTGTTGAAGGTATTGTTTTAGAAAGCATGTTTGAGAATGGCTCATGTTTTCTGTATCATACAATTGTTTTTTTAATCTAATGAAAAAATGTTGTTTTGTTTTCAACTGTTAATGAAACAGTAGTTACACAGAAATGGAACTATGTTAGCTAAGTATGGAAAAAAACTTAGTCAAATGCATTCCTTTTTAGGGACAATAATAGTTTGATAATGAAAATATTACAAACATGCTAATATCAAACTTTATTTAACTGCTTTGAGGTAAACAAAATAAGGCGATCCTTTGCATTTTTGAAAGAGTTTACAATTGTACTTCAAAAACATGCTATATTAAATTGTCTTTCACTTAGCATTTACTATTCATTAAGTTCTGTGAAATTACATTACTCTGTCTTTCAGTGGAAAGCCAGCTGCTGCTTTGTGACCTTATTTTGAATTTCAACCATCCAATGAAGGCCAAAGATTTAAGAGAAGCTGAAGAAAAAACTTGGAGTTTGACAGATTAAGTAATACGATCCATTTTCATACATCGTCTTCTATTAATAGTGATTGAGTTTCAACTGTAAAGTGACAATATGGTTTCCTGCACTTGGTTTATTTTTATTTTTATTTTAAATTGGAAATGTAGAATGAAAAACGTTACTGATTTTGAGAGAGATTTTAACCCAAATTTCTCAAATTAAATATGCTAGGTCTGGAAAGAGTAGCAAAATTAACTAGAAAGGTCAGGAAACGGGGCATGAAGTTCTTCACATGTGCTTGTCTCCTTTTAAATGAAGACATATTGGAAGAGTAACAAAAGATTTAAAATTACTTCATGTCAAGTTATTGCTCTTGTCTCAGTCATGTTCCAGGAAATGGGATGAGAAATGTTCAATAAAAGAGGAACTGCAAGTCATCATTTGATATGCCTTCCTTATTCTAAAAATGTTGCTGTGGAAGGAGGCCACAGAGCAAATTACTTCTGGAAAATCAAAAGTACTTTGATCCTAGTTTCTGTAGTGACTTTCTAATGCATGTTCAAAAGAAAGCAAAAGTTAGTAGTTTAAATACTCTACTATGAAGTCTTCTCAGCCCAAAATTTGTGTTGCCAGTGTATTCATATATTTTAAGTAGAATTCATATGTAATCATACTTTACTTGTGAAAATGTTTGAATGTTGAGGTATGTTTTTAGTCATACAAAACATGTTTATCTGAATAATCAAATCCAAATTTACTTTGTAGAAAAAGAATATGTAGAGCTATAATTTGATGTGTAGGTTTTAAATTTTATTGTTCTTTTCATAAGTGGAAAAAAATGGTGATTTAAAAACAAATGAAACAATTCCATAGGAGGCATTTCAGGGTTGTCAGAATTTTCAAGACAGTGTAATAAAGTTACAACCTCCAGCTTACACGGTTGGTAATACTGTGGGATTTATCTTAGGTTTAGCATTTATGGAAAGACATATTAAAACTGACTTTTCTTTCACAAGACTAGTTGCAGTTTTTTAAAAAAATACAGTAGTAGAGATAGGCTTTGTCAGCTGAAGTGGTTTTATTTATTTATATATTTATTTACTCATAGTTGCATGGAAATGAAATTCTCTAATTTTGAATTCCAGCTCCTAGACAAATATAATGTAAATAAAAATAACATTTACAACATACATATTTCAAGTTGTAAAACTCTTTATGAAATCTGATTTTCTTATCATAGAAGCTATATAAATGTTATGGACGATATCCTCCCTTGAATTATGATTCAACACAGAAATGGCTTTAGAGGAGAAAATGTGACAATGTCCAAGGTAATTCTTTTTTTTTTTTTCCTTTTTTTTCTTTTGTCAGAAAACAAAAGTTCCTATAAAAACAGGACAAAAAATTGTGTAAATCCCACTTAACAAAGGAGAGGGAAAAAACTTCAGTGGTCCTCAGCTGCAGCTTATGTTTTAGAACTGAGAATGTTATTGTTTTTTCTTGAAAGAACACAGTAAAAACAGAAAGCATTTGTATACGAGGAACCAACTTAATCCAAATTATATCTGTATGCTTTCTAAGGGACTTGGGTGTGGTCTTGCAATTAATAATCACATGATGATAATCTTGTTGATGTGTCTCCTATAAAAGAATGGTGGCCTATTTTAGAGTCAAAGAGATGCAGTTAAAGAGATATCTGTGCTAACAGAGAAAACCTTGTTGCTAAGTGAGTTTAGAGGATCCTAGGAGATAATTCCAATTCATGGGCTAAGATGCCATCCGTGAATCATCGGTTGTATGGCAGGTAGAATATGTTATCTGTAGATATTTTATTTTTCTAGAAAACTGTGAACAAAGACAGTTCATAGCTGAGTAACACAAACACAGATCTTGACAGGCAAGGGGATTTGAGGGGAAAAATCGAGCAACACACAAAATTTTTGTGTCTTGCTGAAAGATAAGTGTCTTTAAGGTCCAGGTTGGCAGGTTGGAATCCAAGTCTTTTCACAGAAATGCCCACAGTTAGATGATTTATTAATTTATTGGGAGGTGGATTGCAGGGAAAACAAAACAAAACCAATAAAAAACCCTATTGCTTTTGGTTTACTTCTCAACTTTATTTTGGTTCTTGGTTCTGTGGTATGTACCACTTCAAATAATAGAATTGCTGCTGCAATTCTGATCTGAAAAATAGGTTACATTTTTTTTTTCTCCTCTGAAAGCAGAGACTTGTATTGGTGTATCCTTCATGGGTCTTCTAATGTGGTTTGGAAATCGTTTCAGGAAGATACACGTTTGTTAGAAGATAGTTTTCCTCACCTAATGAATTCTTGTGTACCCTATGGTTACTGGACAGTAATAAATATATTGTAGGAAAATCATATGTATAGAGTACTACATTTAAAGCATGACTTAAAAATAACAACATTGTCCTTTTTCATTAAAATTAAAAGTATTTTTAATGATTTCTTCATGGTTTTAGTTCACTGAAAAAGGAAGTATCCTTAGGTTTACAGACTTCAGTAGACTTTGATCCTTTAAGTGATCTTCATTAGGGTCTCATTTAAATATGTCCTGCAGCATATGTTAACATGCACTGGTTTCGTGAACCCCTGTCTTTTCCATCAATCAGAAGAAGAGGTGTTCTTTGGAAGTAATCAATGATGTCTGCTACAGATGAAAAATCCTGTGGGATGGAAAAATAAGAAGGTAATGGAAAAAGTGTCAGAATTCTTAGCAATTAGTAAACTCAATTTAGAAACCTTTTTTATTTATAAGAGGTGTCTTATAAGGTCCAGTAAATATCATCAGATCAGCTGTCTTTCTTCCTGCCCTTATGCATAGCTATGTTGATGTATGTGTGATCTTCTGAAGATGTGTTGTATAATTAATTTATGCAGATTCAGCATGTTTAATACATGGTGGTGTTGTTTCCGTTTGACATTATTAGGTTGACTCATAAATTCAGAGAGTTTGGACTCAACCAGTACATGTGTTGACCAATGTGTCTGATGCCAGCAAATCCTGTGCAGTACTACAGGATGTGAGTAAGCTAACCATCTGAAGCAAAGCAGTAAAGTTGGCAGATATGGATTTGCTTTCAGTGGTGTATTTCCATTATCTGGTGTCTTAGTGGTAAACAAACACTCCCTAACAAATTGTACTGATTTCTAATAGCTGTACACTAAGGCTATCAATTCACTCCGTGAGTACAAACAGGAGAATCTGATTTTCCTTTCAGAAGTAACAACGGTAGGAATATCTGCAAGACAATAAGCAGAATTTCAATGGAGTAAAATAGCTGCTAGATTAAGTAGCCTGACACTTAGAGAATGAGACAGGAGGCACTTTAAGATGAAGGGAAATAGTGTGAAAAAAATGCACAGTACCTCTTTTCCTTTTAAGCCAGTTCCTAACAAATATATCTGATTTTGCTCCTGGTAACGAATCTGGATGTTGTACACTTTATCTCTGTACAACACCATCAGTACATAAGGATGAGTAGCAGTTTTTCTTGAGCTGTCTCTTACCAAGAAGGTTCCATCCTGAAAGATGAAAAAATGAAAGATGACAAATAAATGCTGCTTGCTTCTGGTTTTGATCTGCACAACAGCCTTAAGTAGATCACTCATGCTTTTAAGGAATTTTTCTTTGTGAAATCTGCTATATTATCTTTCTCCCTCGCAAGAGAAACTGAGCTATTTATGAGGACAAACATTTAGGTCATTCCTCAAACATTGTATCTTTCAATCTGCTATTTAAAGTACTTACTGTCTGATACAACATGCAGATATTTAGGGAAGAGAGGGCTGATGTCGTATAAGGGAGAGATGCCACTAAAGAAGGAGGTAAAATATGAAAGGCCTAACTCCACTTCAGCCAGAAGAGAATTTAATTCCTGGTAAAATTCAATCAAGAGTCCTCTGTGATCTGTTTACAGGCAGCCTAAAATAATGATTGTGGGTGTGTCATTTTGGTAGAGCGTGATATTCTCTTTTTCGTTTTCTCCTTCTGCTTTTCTTCATTTCAGATTTTTAAAATCTTCCATTAAAACACCCTGTCTGAAAGGCACTGGATGTTGTCTCATAAGCTAGACCTTAGCACAAGTCATTGAAATGCTGTACATGGCAACTTCAAACCATTGCATGTGCTGTGAGGCATCACAGATTAAACAGATTTCTCACAATGATAGATGAGATATAATTTGTTTTATCTCTGCACACACAGTTAAGCTTGGGTTTCACATGCTTGAATCTTTACTTCATTTTGCTGCTAAATATAGCCTAGAAAAGGGTAGGACTTAATTCATCTAATTCAAGCTAAAATTTGGAATTTGTGACAAACTCTGTAATAGTGACAAAGAAATCTTTCCAGAGAACAAGTAATTCCTCTTAAGATAGGCAAGATGAAACTGCTCTTTTGGGCTGTGAAAAACAACAACAGCCTTCATGGCTGGTTTAATCTAGATGCCTAACTTTTATGTGGGTAAAGATATGCAAAATGACCCCCCAGTATAAATGTCTATAACCTTAACCTTACAGTGCAATTTACCTTCACTCTTTCTATATGACTGCAGGGACATCTAGCTAGGCTATTAAGGAGGTGCCAAGAGCCCCCAGCAGTTTAAAGAGTACCTTGTTTATTTTTCGAAGAGCTGCTTCTGCTTCTGGCCGGCTAATATAAGCAACGTACCATTCATCATTTAATGAATCCTATATTTTTTGTGGGAGAGAAGAAAGGAGAAAGTCAACTGTCAATTAATTAATTTATGATGTTAACAACATACTAGTAAGTAGAGAGAAAATTGAACTTGAGGGATATTGGAATTTATGTGCAGAAGGTACGAGCTTCGGGGATCATACTAGCATATACTAGTATATGGTAAGTGACACTGAAAGATTTTAAAGTGATTTAATCACTTTGAAAATTATGGAAGTATTACAGACCTACCTGTTAAATATCTAAGGTAGGAAAACTGGTATTTCCAGATATTTTCAGTAAAAAAATAGATTTTAAATCATGGCATCATAGAATGGTTTGGGTTGGAAGGGACTTTAAAGATCATCTAGTTACAACCCCTCTGCCTGGGATGCTACCATGCTAACATCCTTTGCCTTTCTTTCTTTCTCTCTCTCACTCTCTCTTTCTCTCCCCCCCTCCCCTTTTTTTAACAATCATCTGAGATAATAGCAAAGACTTCCTGTGAACTTAACAGTACTGGGCAACCATACATGGCCTCATCGGGAGTGGTTTGCTCTATACTTGCCATATTTGAAGAAATTTGAAACAAAAATGCACTTAAAGTGCTTAAAGTGTATGAATTGTCTACTTAACAAGGTCTTGTGGAAAGAGAAATGAATATGTAATGCTATTTGAAGACAATTGTTTAAAACCAAGTAATCCTGCAAACAAGTATTTCTCATATTTTGTTCTACTGCATTTTGCTATTGTTTTACTTGGTGGAGACAGAAAAAAAGGCACTAAATATTGACACAGAAGAGGAAACTGAAAACACCTACTAACATCCTGACAATGTCAACTAACTAGAAAAACAACTTTGAAAACAGTTCTCTCTTGAAATCAGATTATTTGCAGTATTTAGCAGTTATGGTTAATATTTGTGATGTTTCTGTACCTCATCTTCCTCCATGTTTGTGTGCTGAGCAGTCTGTCTGCTAGGAATGGGCAATGGAGGTCTTATATCAGCTGTCCCTCTTGAAGGAGATCTGCTGTTGTTGCCTTTGAAGTTGTCATGTAAGAATAGAAAAAAATATCGAAATGAGGAAATAATTTCATCTGGGAAGTGCATACTGGTATATGGCATAGAATCTTGATTTTGTGAGGCATGAAGAATTTGTACCACTCTGGTACGAGGCATTTTGAATTGATTTGAAATCAGATTTGAAAATCTAAGTTCCTTATATAAATTCTTCCTTGGTGCACAGGGACACTAACTGAACTCTCACAGTTCATAGTACCTTAAAATCAGATGAGCTTGAAATATAGGTTGCATCTTTTTAGCTTCTGTACCACAGTTACTCAGTTGAGAGCATCTCCAATTTCTATGGAGACAGATTTAATATTGTCTCTTCTGATTCCTTGCCTTCTTAGCAAGTAGAAACTAAAAAATGTCACTGTAAGACATTGGTAGGTGTTAGCATATGCAAAAATCAATTTTCAAAACAATTGCTTTCTAAGCTTCCTTTATTTTTGACTTTTACAAGATGCAGTATATTTTACATGGAAAGCGTTTTCTCCCTTTTTCGAGACTGTTAGTATACCACAATGATTTCTAGGTAGTGTTATTTGGCTTTCAACAATGTTAGTTATATTTAAAAATGTACTTAAATGAAGTTTTGGCAATGATTTAACTAGACTGTTAAGCCCAAACTTCATGGAAGAAGATCATCCTAGATTCAGACGAATGCACTCAAACTGCATTGCAACCTTCAGTCATTGTACATAAAATTAAGGAGTGCAGGATACAAACCTAGAGGGAAGCGAGGTGGTAGAGAGCCACTTGCAGACAGGCTTCTAGCACTGTTGTGGAAACAACAACAAAAATAGTAAGTACAATATGACATTGCTATACAAGATTTCTGTGTTGTAAAATACTGATCTGAACTGTGAGCCTGTTTTACAGAATGTGACATCCTCTTGAGTCCTATGAAGGACAAGGACAACTTTCTCTTCCTTCTTTGCATTTTTCTTTCCTTCCTTTTTTTAAATAGATCCACCATTAAAATTACTTGGAGCTCAGTATCTGGGAATGAGGTAGCCAGAGTCACTAACAGGCTATCAAGATTTCTGTGTCAGGATTAATGAAGAAAATGACTTCATCTGGTTGACTTCTCAGAGGGAATGGCTACATAATTCCCCTAAAGCAGGAAGCAGAGGCAACAGCTTGATAGATGTTTGTTTCTTTGGAGTCCCAGTTACAGAGTCATTTTACTTGTAGCTTTTTTAACATTATTGAGGAAAGAGCAGTTTCTCATCATTAATGTTGCAGCTGTGGATATGGAGCTACTGGAGAGCCCAGTGAAGGGTCACTAACATAAGGGACTAGAGCATCTCACGTGTGAGGAAAGGCTGTTAGAACTGGGTCTGGTTTGTCTGGAAAAGAGAAGGCTTGGGGGGATCTTCTCCATGCATATAAAAACCTGAAGAGAGGATGCAAAGAGGATGGAGCCGGCCTCTTTTCAGTGGTGCCCAGAGACAGGACAAGAGGCAGTGGGCACAAGCTGAAACACAGGAGGTTCCATCTGAGCATCAGGAAACACATCTTTAATCTGAGGGTGACTGGGCACTGGAATAAGTTGTCCAAAGAGTTTGTGAGGTCTCCCTCCTTGGAGATATTCAAAAGCTGTATGGGCGTGGTCCTGGGCAACCAACTCTAGGTGGCCATGCTTGACCAGAGGCATTAGACCAGAGAGCTCCAGATGGCCATTGCAGCCTCTCTGTGAATGTGTAAGATATTATCTGGCAATGGCACTGAGCTCATACCCCCAGCACCATAACACTGCTATGTGCCTGTGCTTGGCTTACTTTCCTTCTTCTGCTTCATTTTTCTGCTATTGGTTAGAAAATCTACAATTCCTTTTTATGGCCTGTTTTATGATCTAGAGGTCTTTATTTTTATTTTTAATTGCTTCACCCAACTGGTTATAAATCGCCTGTAGTCTTTTCCTTTACTAACCATATTTCTATTCTGCTTTAGTGAACTGCACAAAAAGCTCTGGGATTGGTATATTAATTATACCTGCAGAACAGGGGCACCCTATCACAACTTTTGATTCATGGGAAAGAATCAGCCGAATGTGAGCTTCTGCTATAGAAAACTACACGATGCTGTTTGAATATAAGCAGAAGTGTTCATCATGGAAACAGTTCATATGACCTTGCTATTGCTACTGCAATATTATTTCTACTTGGGTGTCAGCAGTTCCAGACAATGTTGGTAAATGGGAGGGATTCATCAAAGAACCATTACAAAAAAACAGAGATTAAACTATGTACTTCACACTTAGACTCAAGGAGCCCACTCTTAGTCATCAAAGGCTGTTGCACACTTCATCAGAAATCAAAATTTAATTAAGGGAACTTCCATTCTGGAAATGAAGACATAACAATCTAATATGTGGAAGTTGTAGGTAGGAAAAGTTGTATTTGCAGCAAAGTCCACAATTTTAAATAACAATTCACCATTAAACTAACATTTAATAAAAGGGTCCTGCAGGCAGCACGAGTGATGTCTTACAAATTGAAGTATTCTGCTATGTAGACCCTGAAATATTCCTTGACTTAAAACTGAGAGTGTGCATTATGTCTTGGTTGTCTGGTATACACTGTTCTGCTGAACACAGATCTTCAATTCTATTAAGGATTCTTCTTGATAGTAGGAACACCACAAATTAGCATGTAGTCGAGGCAAGTGTGCAGCTTAAAAAAGGATTTCTTAAAGTAGTTACTTTGTATTCCCCAGAGCACCCTGTAGCCATATATATATATATATATAAAGAGATTAAAATTCCAAAGGAATGATACAACGAGTGATACAAACCTTTCTGCACCAGGCATGCTGTTGGATCCTGGCTTAGGTGGAGGCTTGATAGACTTTGATGGGAATGTATTGGAGCTGTATGGGGGCAAAGATAGCTGTGGCACCGCTCTTTGGGGTGCGGCTGTGGAGAAGAGGAGAAGAAAACTTAAAACCTATCTGAGACATTCTTAAATGAGTTAAAGAAGTCCTGGCACATGACTGCTGTCTAATTAGGTAAACATAATGGAGGAAAATGTTTTCTAAAAAGTCTTTGATATGTTAGTTACAGGCTGTAACATCATATGGTCAACTGGGATCTTAAAATTAAATGAAAAATAATTTGGAATAGACTTGAGCATTTAGTTCTGGTTTTTAAAGCTACAAGTCAAACAGCTTAACAGCAATAAAGCTGAAGGTGAAATGTGACAGTGTGTCCTCTCTGTTGCGCTGCTTCTGAATAGTGGATTTGAGGTCACCTCTTTAAACTTCATTCCTTTATGAGATTTCTCCCATATAATCATTACATCATCAAACTGAAACATTTTTTTACACTTCAGATCTTCACTACTGGTAAAAAGAGAACAGGTTAACTGTGCTCTGCGCCCTATTCTTAATGGAGTCTTAGAGGAAATGGTAGGTTGTAAAGACTTAGCCAAATGTTCTGCTTCTGCTATGAATTCACTTTACAAATTTTATTTTAGGAACCAGGCTTGTTAAGTAATTTATCAATAGTACTATTAAATGAAACAAGTTCTGGTTCTGTTCCTTAGAGTAAGTACAATTACACAGAAGACTAGTACTAGCAGGGTTTTACTGAATATTTTGTTGAAAACTGAAAACATGCCTAGCTGTTTGATGCTGTGTGCAGATTACAAGTCTCTAAAATATAAGGTGTTTCAAAGTAAGAAATTCTGCTGTCTTGTAACTGGCTGACTGGGGAAAGCTATTAGCCATTGATTTCCTGTGTTTTGTGGCTTTGCTATATAAAATCTGCACAAGGTACATTGTAAGCATTCTACAGCCAGTCAAGATACCACCTAGCTTTTTTACATGGCTCTAAAGAAAGAACTCTGGAAACTATTTTTGTAGTGCTAAGACAAAGACTTCACAGTAGAAATACTTACTGTCTTCTTCTTCCTGGGGAACCAAGAGAAAACAAATGTTAGCAACTTATAGCAGAGTTCTTAGTAATATTTATCTTTTACAATACAAATACCTGGAAGTTTGTGAATTTTGAGCATACTAAGGATCCTAAGAATCTAGTATGTAGACTGTCACTTTCATCTAAAATGCTGGGGTTTCTGTCTTCATGCAACACTAAATAACATTTACAGTTCTTGTGTTAAGGTGCAGCTATTATTTACAATTAAGTAAAAGTCCCAAATTCTTAGGTCAGCATATGCTAAATAAAAAAATAATAATGTATTAAAAAATCCCAAATAAAAAACTCAGACTTGATGTAAACAAAATCATCTCTCCTGTGCCATTAAAAAAATGCTGGCCTTATTCTTCCCATTATCTAAGATAAAGTACTTAGGGAATAAGCTGATCTTGAACTAGAGGAAATTATTAAACAGAAACTGTGCAATGAAAGATCCATCCTCATTCACTACAAAGCATAAAGAAACAAGTTTATTTTTTCCAGAATTATTAGCTTATACAGGTACTTCATTTTATTGTAGTACATATAATTTACAGTTTTGATACTATACTTACTTCAGGTCTCTTTTGTTGTGGCCAACCCTGCCTGAAATGAAACAGAGACAACAAAACATTAATCATAGATAGAATATTAACCATTCATTTGGTGTGCATAAGGCTATATATTCAACTAAGACATGAATTTGTACTAAATTCTACAGTCCTATATGACTGTAGAAGCAATTTTTTCTCCTCGTAACAGTACCTAAAATTCTGATTTTCAGATGTAATTTAAGATGGCATACTAGTCCTTAGCCAATCTTGATTATTTGAACAAGCAAAATTCTGAATGATTTATCATAAGATTAAAGCTTAAAACAAGTTCCTACACTGATGAAATGTGTTTCAAGTCTGAAACGCATTTTATAATACTCAGCAACATTGCTGGAGCACATCATGAGCATTCCAGTCTGTTTCTCTGATGAATTATCTTGGCTGACTACCACATCTCAATTACTTCCTTATTTTGTTTTAAATTCAGTCACCCTATTCAGCCCGTAAGTTATCTAGAAAACACTGTTTATGCTATAGATAATATTTGCTATGAGTTTTTCAGACTAGTAAAATCTGTAATAGGAAAGTAAGCCTTTCTTTTTCTTATGTCCTACACAAAATAGATATGGGATTCATAAAAGAATGTTTCCTAGAGCAAGAACTTGATCTGGTGGAAAAAACATGGATCATAGGTTTATTTGTGCCTCTAGGAAGTGAACCATGCCATATGTAATGGCATGATAACTGATAGTTTCTACCACATTCACACTTTTCTGTAGCATGCAGCACATTCTGTACATATTGTTAAAACAAAACTTTGATGTCTGCAGCTACTGTTCGCACTGTTAGCAGTAGTTTTCACATCCCATGTTGCTTATCCATATTTTTGTTAAATTTAATATATACTTGTATTAAATTTCAGTTAAATGAACTCTTACTTGACAGGAGTTTGCTTCCTTAGAGGAGTTGGATTGCCTCTTTCATATCTATCGCTTGGAGGGACAGGAGGTTTTGGCATCATTGCTAGCTGTTCTCCCAGGGATCTAAGGGAGGAGCAAGATGATGAAATAAAGACAAAAAATGGATTAATATGAAATAACTGACTAATATTGGCATCAAGAGTCCCGTTTCAAGAGGCAAAACTCTTACCTTAGCTGTGGAGTCAGAGGCTGTAAAACAACAAGGAATAGTTAAGATCTAAGGGTATCAAAACAGTTGAAAAACACTTGTAAGCACCAAAATAGAAAGGCCTTACCTTCTCAGGATAGCCTGGCTTCCTCCCTGAAAATACATTTAGAAAAAATGTAACTGAAGATAATTAAACTTTCTATGAAACACACAGTTTTGAATATTATTGAAAGAAAATTTTGCAGATTGAATCACTAGGCCTCCTGGGATATAAGCCAGAAATAGATTTTGGCTGTATAAGAGGTGGCAAATTTTTTTGCAATTTTTATAAAGTGGCACGTTTTACAAAAATATTTTCTATGATTCAGCTTTGAATTACTGAAAAATTCTATGCCAGTACATGCCAAATAAGAGTTTAGTTAGTAAATAAAAATCAGAATAGTCACATAGTCTCCTTAGCGTCTTTGTAAAATACAGTTTTCAGGTCTGAAATGCCTTTTTTTTTCTGTGTTTTTTCAGTTCTCAGCATTCTTTTAAGTCTGGATAATAAATTACATACAGTAGCATATACAGTTTAATAGCTTAGTATGCAAAAGTTGTTTCCTCTTTTAACCTGCTAAATATTCCTTTGTTCGCTCACTTAAATTTTGTAATTTTGTATTAAATCTTTTTTTTTTTTTCTTTTTTTTTTTTTTATGGTGATCTCACAATGTCTTTCTGTTCAGTTAGTCCTGATCTACTTTCTAGATAGGATTTCTCTCTCTTTCTAAGTCCTGGTCACATTATTTATTCCTAAGCAGATCACCTCATACATGACTGGATTACGGTATGTTTGGTTGAGCCTTGCTCTTTTGCATGAATGATATTCAATCTCATAGTTTTGAATAATTAAAAAAAAAACAACCATTGGTGTTACCATAAGCAAATACTGACCTGCTAATGGGGCTTCTCTTTCAAATGGTGGAGCAAGGCGATCCAGTGGGGGTTTCGTGCTTCTGTCTATAGAAGGAGCTGGGGCTAAACACAAAAACTGTGTAAGACAATGCACTGGTACAGGTCAATATAATTGTATTTTGCATAGCCATTAATTGGTTTTATTTCTGAGAATAACAAGTGAGCCTTCTGACTAAATAGTAGAAGGTGGAGCTGGGGAGACAGGAGATACAGGCAAAAGTGAAGTGCTATGTAGCCCATGGTAAAAGCTTTACAAAGAGAAAAACAGCTGTACTTACGTTTTGAAGGTTTGATATTTCTGTCTCTAGTCAAGTCATTGTTGCTTGGAAGAGGAGGAAAAGGTGGCAGCTGAAAAATATTTTACATGTGGTTAAAGTCACCATCTTCTTTCTATTTTAATTTTAGTGTATTAAACCCACCACACCACATCTGCCAATCTTTGTATATGATGCAGCACAAAGAATAGGTCTCTGCGCAATATAAAAAAAGGATAGGAGTTATTAATAGTTCTGAAGTTACCTACGTGCATGGTGGTGTTTTGTTTTGTTTTGTGTGTGTGTGCATGTTTTCCAGATGCAGAATTACCTCTGTTTAGTCTCACAGGGAATATTTTAGTGGGATGCTGACTTTGGGGAGGACATGGGTATGTCAAAGGAAAGAAACGAGATCTTCAACGATGCTGTTGTAGCTTTCCCACTTGGTGCGGATGGTTTTTAATTTTGAAATCTGTTGTTGAAATTACTGGATGTAAATTTGAAGTTGAGAAGTATGTATGAACCCTGTGATAATGATTGTTGCTGAGTGAAGCGGGACAGAAAGGACTATGCTTGTGAGATCTGGGTCAAATAGAATTATGTTGCCAGAAGCAGCAAAAATGGTGAGGATGTTTTGATATCTAAACTTAGATTTCTTCAGACAAACACCCACCTATGTTCTTTCTTATTCTGATGAATAGTGCAGCAATTTAGGACACCAGTCTTGAGAATTCGTGCCATTTAAATGAGTCCTGTGTGTTCTATATATGTGAACTATAACACTGGGTCAGACCAAAGATCCCTCTACCGCATCCTAAAATTACCTTTACATGTGTACATCGGTAGGAGTTATGTACATCTGTGCTGGCATACATGGACCCTGCAGTACAAGTTGTGAACAGCACAATAGCTTCCAATTCCAAAGGTTTAAAAGGAAGAAAAAATGGAAAAATATATGCATGTCATCAGAGTTCTCACTATACAGTCCCTTATATGTAGTCTTAATTCAAAAAAACAAAGTAGGATCTATTAAGAATCTCTGATTTAAATGGGAGAGGCATTCACAAGTTGATACAAATTTCCAGTGTAAGAAACAGCAAAGTAATGTGGGTCAATTTAATATTTAACCCACCAAAATTTATTGTTTCCTGAAAAAAAAAAAAAAAAAAAGACCCTGTAAAAGTTCAACTTTTTTGACAGGTCAAAGACTTTCTTCCTCTCCATACACTTTCTGAATAACAATGGCATTACATTTGAATTTCTACTTAGGTACTGGCAAAGAAAATATATGAAATATTTCATTTTCTATGAAATACCAAGAGAGAAACATACAGAAGCACCTCTTCCCCCAAAAGAGGCTGGTACTGTGGACGGGCCAGGTCGCTGGGGTGGTACTGGAGGCTGATGCGATGATCTGGCTGTTGAAGGTCTGTCTAAAGAAAAAATCCCAAACTAAACAACTATGCAAACAGTTCTGTTATTTTATTCTTATTAGATCTTTATGAAAAAGAGTCCCTGCAGTAAGTTTCATACTTTAAGTTAATATGTCATAAAAGCATTAATTTAGTGCAAAATAGTTGCTTTATGATCAATGTTCTATTGGGAGTTAGAGGCTCATCTGGCCCTTTGGTGGTGGTGACTGCATCTTCACACTGTTTATTTGTATTTCCTGCATGCATACAGTGTCTGTGTGAAACACCAGCCCATCTAAATGTGTTTTGTACTCCTGTATTTTACTCCACAGCTAGAGGCTACTGAATAATCACTCTAGTTTTTTGCTGCTATTATGATAGCTTGCTGTGTTCAAGGAATTGCTACTAAAGCTAAATTGGTACGCATATATTTTTTTAACTTCAGGCAGCTTCCAAACTATGGGCCAAATTCACAAAGGCACAAACCTGCAGTAAGTCTGTACCACTTTAATATAAAACCTTCTATGTTCCATTACCAGCCACTTAAAATGCGGTTGATAATGTGTGAAAACATCACTTATGATTTATTATTAGCACTTAATTTTTAGTAATTACCTATATAATCTGTGTTGTTTGCAAGGGATTTGGCAGGAAATATGACACTGTGGTGTGCTTCATCATTATTGGATGGAGGTGGCTCGTAACCATCACTGTCATGTTCTGCTTCCTCAGGCTCTTCTGTTGGTGATTCATAGTCAGCCTCATCTTCCTTTTCCTGGTCATCATCAGGGCTTTCATAGTCATCATCTTCATCCTGACAAATGTATATAAAAGATGTATATTATTACTTCCGTGGAAAGCCACAAGGAAATCGCGCTAAGATACTTTTCACCCAGGAGGATATCAGGTTTTTAAAACCAATTTGAATGTCTTTGTTTTAGATAGCAGACAAGTTAAGGCAGCAGCAAACAATTCAGTGCTTCCTAAAAGAACACTGGAGCATCAGTTCTTGTCTGTTGATACTCATTCTTACTTAATAGTATGTATTCTGCAACCTGGAACTCCACTTGAAAAAAAAAAAATCAGAAAAAAATGAAGTCTATGATACAGATCTTGCTCCTCTTCTCTGACCAGAACTAGCAAGATCACAGTGAAAACATAGTAATGGTCACTGCACACATCTTCTGTGCAATCTACCCTGACTTACAAGAAAATGATTATTTAAATTTTAACTGATATGTAGGCTGAAATTTCCAGACTAGCTCACATCAGCCTAGCCTAGATGCATTAGAGGTGGTTGAAATAGCAGTAAAGTTATAAGAAATAGCAGTTCATGTTGCTGAAATAGCAGTAAATCTCCTGTTTTCAAACAAACAAACAAAAAACAAAAAACATTGGCACTGGTTTATGAGCAGTCTTCATAGACATGGACTGTAGATCAGTCAGCTTATTAATTTTGCTTGCTGGTTTGTATATGCTTCATCTAAAGACACTTACCAAAGCATTTTCTATGCTGAATGGCAAAAAGTATTCTTGCAGTCAGATGGCTGCAAAAAATTGGATTTTTCAAAAAGCAAACTTTGTAGACAACAAAATGGCAAGATTTTGCCATTGAATAATACAGCAACCTTTCCTTTACTAGCCACCTCTTTTAAGAGCTTGATATAGAAATATAAACTGCAGCTAAGGTTCTATGGGGAGCTGGTGATAGGCTGTGAGCTTGTACTTGAATGACTGGTACAAGTCTGCTGTTCTGAAGCTCTGCCTTATATTACTGGTCAAAGGCCCTTTTCTCAGTCAAGAAATTTGCTTGCAGCTACTCGAATTATTCATGTTCCTGCTTCCCTTCTTCCTTAAGATAACGCCAGCCTGCCATTATCCATTCCATCTGTGCTGCCTAAAGTAGGTAATGCAAGAAATTATAGAACAGGGAATCTGTTGAACCAGTAGGTTTTGTTAGTCTGATACTCACAAATGAAGACCAGCCACCATCTTCTTGACTGTATCCTGCATAAGGAAGTATAACCACAGATTTCTTAGCATGTACATTTTTAAAATATCAAGATGTAACTTGACAAAAAGGACACAACAGATCCCACATCCATTCTGAACATATTATAACATTATAACTTATTATGTCACAGGAACAAGGTAGACATTTTAAAGGCAGGCAGACATACATGTGTAGCTCATACATCATGAAAGATACTACAGATAGCATTCTTACTCAAAACTAAGAGTACAGTTTTCCTTGTATGAGATGATATATGTGCTTTAATTTCAAGTTTGTAGAACGCTTCTTGTTGTAAACATTCTTTGAAGTAGAATGCTTTCAGAATGAGCATAAACTTTTTATCTCTTTAGTACCATTATAGCTTTCATATCAAAAGTTGTGTGTTTGTGTGTTTTTTTTTTTAATTTCAGTAGGACTAGGGAGCATGGTATCTTGCTGAAGTATTCAGTGCTTTTGGCCTATAAGAAGATAATTTAAAAGAAAATTCAGAGCATGGCAGACATCTGAAAGCTTGCCCCTTTTCTGTAGGATGCTGCATTTGTGAATGTTCATCTAAATTTCTCTGCTCTCCTCTTTCCTCAGCACCTTTTCTCTTAAAAAATATTTTCTTAGTTGTTCTACAATTACTATCATTGTTGGTAGAGTGCACCGACAATTTTCTGCTTCTTCATGCTCTCTTTTCCTTTTTGTTTTGTATTGTTTCATTTCACTTATTCTGCTCTGCAAGGATTAACTTAATATTTCAATATTTTATACAATATTTGTAGACAGAGACTACCTGTTATCACACTTACCTGGATTTTCAGGACACTTTTGTGTTTGGCCCCTATAACAAAGACGTGAAGAAATAAGTTCTTTCCAATTGCAATTCTTAAATGTTTTAAGTATACTGAAATCTATTCTAATAAAGCTAATGGTTAGGGTTAACAGTAAAATTAAATTTAGATATGTGAGTTTAACTCTGCACAAAATGCCTGTTTCACACACAGGATCCTAGTGTTGGCTAAACTGTCTTGAAAAAGGTTCAAGTCAGTGAGGTGGAGTGTTTGGAAACAAGTGGACTCAGTAAATAAATTTACTAGGGGCATAAATCCTTGAAATGGAAACTTAAATCATTCCACTGGAGCTGCTGAAAGTCAACTTCATAAATGTTTGTAGCGCTGATAAATATTTTTATGGTTTTCAATTCAAGTTTTAAACTCTAGCTAATGCAAAGATACAAAATCATGCCATCAGATGATTGAAAACCATGTCATGTAGACCAGACCAGACTTAGGTTTTAGTGATATATGAATAGAAATTCTTCTTTTCTCATGACTCCTCCACCCAAAGAATCAACCTCATTGCATTTTTTTGCTCTTTTCCTATTGCCAGAATATCATATTCGGTAAGTCATAAAGCATTTTACAGTACAATGATATATGAGTCTTTGAAATGTGTTAATGATGACTCATTAATGTAATGATATGTGCCCAAGCTTTATGGAATTCCTAAAGATTAATTTACTCAGATGTACAATTATATTAAATTTATATGTTATTTGGTTTCAGACATTGCAGAAGTATCTACACTGTTCGTGAGCTCAGGGTTTGCTAATTTTAACAAACAACATTAACAAAACTGAGTTTTATTTTGCTACTTTCCAGGTGGTCCCTCCAACACACAGGTATTATTAATCAAACAGAAAACAGTACAGAAAAGACAGAGCTGAAAACTTTGAAAAAGAAAGTCCCATGACTTTTTGCTTACCATTTTGGAAAGAAAGACATCCTTCCTTCATTTCTGTTTATTTCTTGACTTAATTTACTTATAATTCTGTTTAAAAGAGACACAAAAACAGTGGTTTTTTAAAAAATCCTTGAAACTTGTCAGTCACTTTCTTAGCTGCTTTCTTCCCATTTCCCCTTATTTTTTACAAAATGAAATCTTTTAATTCCTAAGTATTATTTAGTATGTGGTAAGAATATTTAATTTCTCTTCTTATTGCAAAGTTGTGCTATAGCACTTCTAGCTAAAAGCTGAACTTTTTTTTACAGAGAAAAGAAAAAAAAAAAAAACATATTGTTGGGTCAAATTTAAAAATCAACCTTAAACTCAGCAAGCCATAGAAACATTGGGTGTGTTGGACATGTCACACTAGTACACTGCTTTAAATAGTAGTGAGAGCATTTGTATTATTTTGCATGGAAAAAGCAGATAATGTTTGAGGAAACAGCTTCTTCCAAGCCTATGGTTGCAGAAGCAGAAATAAAATGCAGTTTTGTGACCACTCTATTCTTTTCATCTCCCTCCCTGCACAGCCAGGATATACCTAATAAGGAATCCCTCCAGGAAAGGAGGTGAAAAGGCTGGTTCAGTTTCATGTTATAACACATTTGCAGGGCAGGGGAGAAATATTTATGAAGCGTATAAAGGGTACAGCTTTATGTCTAGAGAGATTTTCCCAAGTTGATGTGCTTGTGTGAAACTCATGCACAGTTTGTGTACAGCAGTAGGGTGAATAACAACCAGTGAAATACAGTCTTCAAAGATATTTTTGTCAGGAACATGCATTTATGCTCCTCTTATTGCTGCCATCAATCCCTTCACTTGGGAGCGAAGGTTTTTGTACTCACTGAGTCCCTGAGAACAACTCTGGGGTTACAGGATTCTGTCATTGACGAGAAACAAAATTAAGGCCACTGAGAGCAACACAACTCTGCTCTGTTAGTAATGAAGTTTGCCTTGCCGATTACTTTGTTTCAAAGAAAGTGTTTATTTCAAAGAAAGCTTACGATGAGTCATAGTCTGATTCTTAATTCTCATTATTTCTTTTTTAGGAAAGTCCCACTCAGAAAGTCCTGTCACAGCCAAAGCAAAAGGGGTACACACATCTGGTTGAAAATACCCCATTTTATTTCAAGCTGATATTATTCAAGTCTATCAGATTGTGAGAAAATGAGGAAACAAACATATCTATGTCAGATTCTACATTCTGTAAAACCATAACTTTATTGTTTGCTAGTACAGATTATTTTTTTCTGTAGATCTTAGATCTTGTCAATCAAACTTTATATTAGTATTATAAAATCATTCTTTGTTTGCAACTGCCAGACAGTTACCAGTCTATTTTGTTTTTCTTCTTGTTTCATATCTTTTTTTCTGCTACTTACCAACCTTGACCCCTACATTTTTCCAAATGAGCTCATTTGTGCATCTCTCATGTCTAACTGCTTTTCTGGGGTGGGACTTAAGTAAGGCAAGCTTTCAAGCACTCTAATGTTTTTTAAAAAGCCAACAAAAACACACTATTCTTTTAAACCTCAACCATGCGAAAATTCTTTCTTTTATGTTGAATATCTGCTCTCTTGCCCTTGCTGCTTTCCTGATATGCACCTTACTGAAATTCAGGTTGTGGAAGTGCTGTGAAGGCAGATCAAGCTGCCAACAAGTATCAGGTAACAAGCAATTTCCAATAATTATGACCATACTGTCTGAAAATGATAAAAATCAGTGATGTTAGGGTTAGGGGCTCAAGGATAAGTATGAAAATAGAAAGGCAGAGGAATATTTTTTGGTTTTCTAAGACAGTACTTTGCAGTTTTCTGAATTTAAAGAATTTTTGTCTTACTTGCTCCTTTTGAAATAAATACATGCACAAATGTTAACAATCTAAGAATGATTACAGTATTACAGCTTTCTAAATCTGATACCCAAACAAATTGGTTATTAATCTCATACCCAAACAAATTGTTAGGTTACCCAAACAAATTGTGTAGAGGAATAAAATTGCCGAGTCCTATGCCAAGGCTCCTCTCTCTTTTCTTTTCTTTTTTTTTTTTCCTATGCAGTCCACACTCTTCTGCACAAGTAATCTCCTGCTGCTGCAGATGATAAGGAAGTTGCTATGTGAATAATAGATTCCAGGTGAAACATCAGGAAATGTTTTGGTGTGAACTGTGCACTATGTGGACGTCTACTTCTGTAGAGAAGTGGATTACAGAACTTGTGTGTGGCTGATTTGCCATTGGAGAGGTTGAGGAAGGATCTTTCATAATATGGTGCTTAGTTTCTGCTGAAGAAGTAAAGACTACAGGTTTTAGAACTGGTAGTTCTTTTAGCTCAGACTTCCACAGGTATGAATGAGACTTGAGTGTTTGAAAGCTTTCTGGACTGAACCCGGGCTGGCTGCTATGAGGATTTACACCAACCAGTTCTGAGGAAGAACTGAAAGGGAAAGTTGCTTGTTAAAATAATTTGCTACTTAAAGTACAGCATGTAGTCTTCAATTCAAGTTTATTTAAAATAGTTCAAACCAATGCCTCAGAGAGGTTACTAGAAGAAAAGAAAGCAAAGTTTATAATTGTAACTTTTTAAAAGCAGCATTATTACAGAAGATACGTGCACTGTGCAGCTGAGTCTGTAGCCATGTGAGGAAGGAAGTACCAAAACCACACTGCTTTCTGAGTTGTGGGAGTGGATGATAAGACAGGATAAGGCAACAGTACTTGCAGAAAATGTTACTCAGACTTCTCTTTCTCTTTTTACCTCCTCCAACAGGCACTTAGCTTAAAACTGGCAGGAAGTTTAAAAAATAAAATAAAATTGAAATTAAAAAAAAAAAAGAAAAAAAAAAACAGTACTCCAAAAATGGCTTTTGTTTGTATATTGTAGATGTTGTTGCCATGAGCAGAATCCATCCTACCTGTATTAAGATACTGACTTGGGACACATAAGACAGAAGGAGGGCAAAGTCCTCTGAGACCAGGAAGTTGCATATACTGAACACTCTCAAGAGCATAGTTTTGAACACTCTCAAGAACATAGTTTGTGATTAAGTCTTTGTTTTGCCCTTTGAGTGAAGTATGTTGGGCAGATACAACACCGTTATGTTGGTTTCAAAACAGACTGAGTGCCAGTTAACTTGTAAACCGTTCAACAGTCTTTAGCATCCCACCCGAGAAAGCATGTGCACAAACATTCACCTCTACTCAAGGTGTACCAGGTGTACCTTTTTAAAAGAGAAGGGCATTGTGTAGATTTCTTAATGGTTAGGATTGCAACTTTTACTCTCCTGAAAGCAGCGTAACCTTCAGACTGTGCCATATTTGTAGGCTCTGAATGTGTCTCATTCAGAGCTCCACACGCTTACAATGTTTGAACTGGCAGATGCAATTACATGCTTTAGTGCAGTGGTGCTCTTTTTTGTTACTGGACATTTCCACAAGTACTACAGGATTTGTCATAAGCTTTCTGACCAAGGCTGAATATCTCAAATCTCAGGTTTGTCATCAGCCTGCCACTGTGAATAGCCACACGGACCAATAGCCTGCAGGAATACCTTGACTTACTGAAAATTTGTAAGTGTTTTGGCTCAAGGTAATAAACAATAAGAGTGGCAAAGATTAACTTCAGTGTATAGATTGTGGTTCAGGTATTGAACAACCATCAACATTACTTTGAGTGAGATCCTTGCTTTTCCTTGCTTATTAATTCCAATCACATCAAGTAAGGCATGTTCTGTTTATCAGGCTAAAATATCAGGCAAGACTCACATTTGTTATCCAAAAGTATAAACTGCATGACCTTCTGTGACTGCCAATAGTGATAATAAGCAATAAGAAAGCTCCATTAGATTTATTATCAAAATGTTGATTACACCCTCATAATTAGGTCTGAGTTTCACTTAGTGTCTGAGTTTCATTTATTGCTTAAGACAGCTAGTCAATGTCTGCTCCATGTGAAATATATCCCCTTCCTGTTTTACTAGTGTACCACTTTTTCAGGATGCAATGTGTTGTTTGTGAAGCTTCAGGTGTGTATATTAACATAGCGCTATTAAAATTAAGTTAAATGGGTCTTTCGTAAAATGTAGAAAGTACAAGAGTAGTATGAATGAGGTTGAAAAGAAACAACACTACAATTTTTTGGTTTTTCACATTGTTACAAAAATGCCAAGTGTTAATCATACTGTATATTTGAAGAAAACAGGTTGCAAATGAGCTGAGATGCTAATAACCAAAGTAATTGTTAGGTTAACTGCCGTGCTATTTCTTATTTAGGATGACAGCTATGTTCACGATAACCCAATCTCTAAAGCTCATGCTCATGTCATGGTTATTTATTTCAGTTTCTCAGTAGGAAAAGGGAGAGAAAATTATGTTAGGTGTTCTTACCAGTAAGTTAGTTGGCCCAAATTTTGATGCTGCTTGAAGATTTGCAGCAGTGTGGCAGCTTTGGGGATAATGGATGGACATATCCTGGGGCATAGACTTCCACTAAATCTGTTCTGTGGAGAACTGAAATAGGGAAAATCCTCTGTTTGTCTGGAACCTGTAGACTGGTTTCTACCATGTGCAATCATGCACTATCAGGTCTTTAAGGATAGTTCATCAGTGCTATTGCATATCTATGTAGATCACCTGAATATACATAGGTCTTTTGATAGAATAGCAACTACTCCTAAACTGTTATGATATGGCCTGCATTCATAGAATCATAGAATAGAATCATAGAATATCCTGAGTTGGAAGGGACCCACAAGGATCATCGTGTCCAACTCCTGGCACCGCATAGGTCTACCCCAAAATTCAGACCATGTGACTACATGCACAGTCCAAACGCTTCTTAAACTCCGACAGGCTTGGTGCTTTGACTATATCCCTGAGGAGCCTGTTCCAGTGTGTGACCACCCTCTCAGTGAAGAACTTCTTCCTGATATCCAACCTGAACCTCCCCTGTTGCAGCTTGACACCATTCCCTTGGGACCCATCGCTGGTCACTTAAGAGAATAGATCGGCGCCTGCCCCTCCGCTCCCCCTTGTGAGGAAGCCGTAGACCACAATGAGGTCTCCCCTCAGCCTCCTCTTTTCCAGGCTGAACAAACCAAGTGACCTCAGCTGCTCCTCATGCGTCTTCCCCTCTAGGCTTTCTTAAAAGGTTTTTGTGTTTTTGTTTTGTTTGTTTGTTTTTGGTTACCAAGCGATTTAAAGCTGATATTCTGCATCTTAAAATAGAAACATATATATTCAAATAGAAATATTCCGGGGTAGCATTTTCTACTGAGCTAGAGTTCAAGCACTTCTTTCTTATTAACTTTTTTTTCAATTAAAATAATTTGCATACAGAATACGTCTCATGATAGCCTTAAGGATGATGGTATAGTTTTGTACCAAGATTTACAAAATAGTGATTAAATACTGAGTGTAATGAAAAAAAAGACTGAATCTTAAAACCGAGTTACTCTTATAAATAAGCAATTAGCTATAGAAAATTTACCAGACAGCCTTTAATCTCTCTCGTACCACCTGCTCTGGAAGGGGCATGTAGAACACCATAAGCTTTTCTTAAAATCAGTTCAAACCATTCTGGTACATCAGATACCTAAAACCTTATAATCCTTATGTGATACTATCCAATGTGACTTTGGGTTAAATCATTTCAGGTATGATCAAGGTCACTTGGATTCTGTAATTGGCTACTTCCTATCTGAATATGTGGTTTCTGATTCGTTTATATTAATTCTTAAAACTGAACATCAAGTTAATAGAATGGTTAATTATTTAAAACAGAACAACAACAAAACATTTATCACCCTCTTGTCTGTACACCACTGTTACAAATATTATCAATATGTCACTGTTTATTCTATTTCTTTGCATGAGATTTTTCAAATGTTTATGCAATTACAATATCAAACTGATCATACGACATCTTCATTATGGCTCCAGCTCATCAAGCTACTTGAAGCAGACACCTGAAGATCAGCATGTGTCGAAGTGCTGCCTTTTGAACTGGAGCCTTAAGCCAGTCCAAGAACCTCCCTTTACTCCCTCTTCCCTCTGTCCACTCAGAGCAATTCAATGACAACATTGAATTGGGAAGAACCGTGTGGCTTTATCCACCTCGCTTTCCTAAGGGAAAGGGTAAACATAAAGTGATGAGTGAAGCTGAACTCTGCTTATGGACCTAGGGACCTTGTGCCTGAGCTAGACCTTTGAGTCTACTGTGTAAATGGGAACGAAGATATGCACATGAAATCAAAATATAGCATTAAGCAAAGTTAATTTTCTGAACTTCAACAGTGTTCAAACAGTGACAGCATCATCAATGTATATATTCTGAATGGGACTGAAAACTCAATATTTATCAGAAAAGCCACAAATGGAATAATAGTTTCAGATTTGTGTGTTCTGTTTTTTTTTCTTTGTTTTGTTTTTAGGGCCCAGATACTGCAAGGAACGAAGGGCATTTAGATTTCCAGTGGCATAAAGCTCTGTTTGGCATAATTGGACGCATCATTCAAATGTGAGGACAACTCTAAGTTTTGATCCTCTCAAATAGTCCCTGACAAAATCAGTCTTCAGTTTTAATTTTCCATCCTCCACAAGATTTAATGCCCCAGTACACTTAGATAGACACTTGGGATAGTTTCCTTATCCAGGCCAGTCAAGATCACTTTGTGTACGAGTCTTCAGTATCTCTGGCAGACATACAGAAAGCTTGGTGGTGACCACAGATGAGAATGGGAATCATTACTATGGTAAATGGACTGTGGAGTTGGTTAAGATCCCTCAAAAAATCCATGTGTGCCCTATACAGGAGCAGTGAATCCCATGCAGACTTACTGTCCATTAAAATTTTCTCCCTGCAAAACAATAGCCAGAATGAAATCTGACTAAACCACCATAATTGTCTGGATGCATCACATACACATATATGGGGCCTGTACATGTATATATACATACATATATATATTTAGCAGAGTTTTCAATAAAGAGTTCAGGCCTTTTAATGGAGAGTTCTAAAGATTTTATGAAGTATTTTAATTTTCAAAATAATATTTACATTCTTTTTGGTATGTAAGAATAAGAGACAAGCCTGTAACATGACTGTTGAAGATTAACTTCTAAAATAACAATTCTTTAAATAATAAGAGAAAATAGTGGAGGAGTTTATTAGTTTCTGAAAGTGACCCATCATACTGTTTGTAATGACAATTGTTATCTACCTAGACACTGAAAGATTCCTTTAAACGTCACAGAATCATCCCCAAGTAATGGCACAGTTACATTCAAAACTTGATCAGTTGAGTTGTTCACATGTATGTATTTAGTAAAACCACATACTCAGCTCAGGAGGTCTGCATCAGTGTATGCTGTGGTTTGCAAACCTTGTACAGTTGCAAGTGCTGGGTTGTATTCTCTGTACATGTAGGTCAGCATAACACTGGTAAAGTTACCGGAGATCGATCTCTCTTTTATACATGCTGTTTATTGATTCCACTGGCCCATGCTGTAAGTTCAATACTTGCTATCTATGTTGAGACATTTTTCCAGCATATGCTTGGATTTCAGCACTGCCATTAAGTAGATCAGGTTCTGGAATTAAAATATGCTCATGTGCATTTCAGGTTGTATAAAAAGTTTTCCTACTAGATGATTTTTCCATTATGGTATAAAAGTAAGGAGTGAATGTTTTCTAGAAGTCAATAGGAAGCACCTTCCATTTTGGTGAGAATAAGGAGGTTCTGAAGTAATGAAATGAATTAAAAGAATTAACCAGATCTTCTACCTATCAATTTTATTCTGATTTGTTTGTTTGTTTCTTTTAAATGACAACCATTTATTTTCCTTGTTGAAGCTCTAAATTCTCATTTTAAACAGTGGCATACGTGGAGGATCACATATCAAAGTATCCTATCTCACAACATTCTAGTGAATTGTTTCCCTGTTGGTAATTGTGGCAAAAGCTGAGAACAAGTGTATTCAGATTTATTAATTTACTTATTAATTCAGTTTTTCAGGTTGTGAACTGAGCTTCACTGCTCTTCTAAAGCTCTTGATTTCAGGTTCTCTTCTTGTTGAGAAACTCAAGAGATCTGACTAGAAAAGGCTGTTGGCTTTCTGCTAGAGTGTTACATAGTATGAGGACAGTGAAAATAGAATTTGCGGAGCACTTTTGATATATCAGTAATTAGAAGAGGACCTATGAGCAATTCAATATTATTAAAATTTAACTATTCACCCATGACATTGAAATATCTCACGTCTTTGTAAGACATTGCACTGACCACTTTAGACTTATGAATTTGAAAGGAAATCACCAAAAGTTGTCAAAATTAGAAGTTAGAACAAGGAGAACACAAGGAAATTTTGCCAAAGTACTGTGAAAGAGGGAAAAATTATTAGGGAATTATAAGCAATTCATTTTACAGTGTAGTGATGGGGGTTTTCCCACAGACAATCTGATTTAACTCTGTTCCCTCAGTCTCACCAGCCATAGTTAAATATTGCTATTAGTTGTCAGTTAGTTCAGAAATGCCAAAACATCTGGGCATCTTTTTTATAACATCAGGGCTCACTTACTAGCACGTCATACCCCACCAGTCCCTATTATCAGGAAATTTATTCTGTGAAAACATAGATACGATCTTAAGAAACACATCATGTTGGAGGCTTTCAAGTTCAAGTCCTTGCATATCTGATCTGAACAGAGGTAACTTTTTGCTGTCAGATCTGGCAACCAGCTTAACTGTCAGCACATGAATGTGACAGACCACATTGGTTTTCAATTTTTTTCAGTATTTTTAGCTTCACCAAAACATTTTACACAAGCTGTGATGCATCAGAAAAAAAAGTGAAGTAGACTGTGTCTCCCCTAGCAAGATTAAAATATGCAGGGAGGGGAGGGAGTCTGGGAAATGAGCAAAGCACAAATAGCCATTTTGGAATGACTTGAGTTTCTTCTCTCTTAGTTTGTTTAGAAGACCAAGAAGAGCTCCATGTTAGGAAGAGCTCATTGTTAGGAACCTTCTAACTTCCAGATTAAATATGTGCTTGAGAACTCACAGCAAAATAATGTCCTTCATCCATCATGAAATACAAAAAGTTAATATCTCTGTTACTCGGCAATGACTTAACAGGCATATTGTTCTTTAGTAACTTCTATGAAATTATGAAAGCTATTGAGATGAGTTCAAAACCTTTTCAAGGCCTAACTCACAGGAGCAAAGGAAAACTATATAACACTAAATTAAATGTTCCAGTTTTATTTATTTTTAATGTCTACCTAAAGGGAAAAGCACGTGATGAAAAATACTCTAACTCCTCAGATCTTGTGTACATATCTGACTTTTTCTTTTTTTTTTTTTTTTGACTAAGTGTCAGCAGTTAAGCAGTGAACAGTTAAATCATACTTTCAAGGTAATACTCAAAAAAAAAAAATAAAACCTCTGTGTAACTGCTATCAAAAAAGAATTCACGAATGAGTACTTTTGAACATCCCACAGACAATCTTTTTATATTGTTTCATTATGCTTGAGCTATCATGACAACACTCCTCTATTTTTATGTTGGAACATTCTTCTTTTTCTCCTAGTACAGTATATTTACAAGGCTCTAACTAACCACTTCAAATCATTTTCCTGATGTTTGCTATGAGTTTTCACGGCACATCAGTTAAGATGGTTTTTAATGTTAAAAGGTATAGTTTTACTTACGGCACTCTGAGTTTGGGAAATTTCTGAATATCATTTTCAGACATGTTCTGCAAAGGAAACATATGGTATATATCACAAACTTGTCCACAGAACATCCTGTGACTTAGAGAAGGTAGCGTATTAAAAAATGTGGCATGAATTTTCAACTGATAAATAAATAAAGTTAAGATAAGCAAGATAAACAAGATAACAGTCTGCCAACCCAACAGCCCACTATTAAGTAAAGTTTAAATAAGAGAAGTGAATTCATTTTAATCAAAAATAGATCCTGATTTCAGGCTCTTTTGCTTCACATCTTTTTAGTATAGCTAAAATATGTCGAAATAATACAGAAAAATTTAAGTGACTTCATAAGCTAGACATATTGAATTTCTTCATGTCTGCATTGTAAAATCAGACAAAATTGTGCATGATTGCAAAATTTGAGCGTAAAACTCTACATTTTAAAATTGAGCATGATTTGCTAGAGTAGATGAGAACTTTGAGCTATGAACCTATCTGTAACATCACAGTGTACGTAAAGTCACATGCTGTAGTGGAGATAAAATCACTTCACAGAGGAGGTGTAGCTGGAGGACTGCTTGGAATTAAGAGCAGCCTTAACAGCCTAACAAAGCTCACATACTTTTTACTTTTTAACAAGTCTTTCTAAAAACTGTGGGGTGGTGGAAGGCACTCACCCTTCTGCCATAATGAAGCAATTAGATTGCTTCAATTAGATTGCAGGTTACTCCTGACGTGAACTGAGATGTGCCAAGTGCTGACAGCTTTACCAATGTTCCTGCAGAGAGAGTTGACCCCTCTCTTCTTTCATCATGTTGTGCCACTCCAAGTGTAGGACAGATGAGTGTGCTATGAAAATCTGAGGAAGTGTTTTGCTTAATTAATGAAAAGCTTTGCAAACCCTCTTTGGAACATGGATGATAAACTGCTTCTTTCTGTCTTTCTTACTGCCGGCAATAAGTAGTTTCTAATTACACATTGGTTTACAATGCTATCTGCACTTTACAGGACACAACAAATCCTAGCTGTGCTTTCCAGAACTATTTTGCCTCTGGGTGTATTCATAGAAGTAAAACACAGCAAAAATGTACTCCCTTTATGGAAACGTCCTGCAGGATTTACTAAAGCATCTTCATTTTTCTAAAGACTTTTTAAGTTTCTCTCTGGAACTCTATTCTGGCAATAAACCTGACAAATGTTGTGGGGTAAAAATCTCATAAAGGGCCATGTTGCCCTTTTAAATCTTAGAGAATTTTATTAAAGTGAGTTGTGTGGAATCCCTGTAGTTTTAGTCCTACTACATCTCAACTGGAATTTTCTTGTGGTAACAAGCAGATACTTAATAGAAAAGCACCCCTTGAATCTACAAGGAGCTTCTGAAGACTGCTGCACTCTGAGCTATTTACTTACAGAAGCACCTTGGAAATAATACATAATTACAAAAAGTACTTTAGGAATAGCACAGTTATTGTTCTTGTTATTTTCAGCTCAAAGTTCCAGTATTTCAGGATGTTTCTGGAGCGAGAACTCCCTCTCCAGTGCTTGAGCTAAGGAGAATCTCTTAGGGGCTGGTAGAATAAATCCTTTGCCATACATCTGAATAATTTTGACTCCACCCAGTAGGAGGGAGGTGTAATATCCTGTTCCTGCAAGAGGTCTTTGACATTTTTATGTTGTAGTTCAATGCAGTGTCAGAAAGGTTGATACATTACTACAAGAAAATGAAAAATAAGAAGGTTTTAAAAGAAATCTGCATTGATTTCTTCACTATGACTAATAATACAGGTGATCAAAATGCCTACCTTTGGGAAAAATAGAATAAGCAATATTTGGAAATAAAATAGAAATGAAGGACTGATAAAAAGCTGTTACACATCTTCATTCAAGTGTATTTAAGATCTGAAAAACAACAGCTATGTAAATGGGAGTTGTCAGCTTTTCTAAAGTTAGGCCAAGTCATTGGTACAGCCTGGACCAATTCTGATACAGACCCAATGGGACTTTGCTTATTAGTTTTGATGCTCTAATAGTTCATTGATTATGCATATTGCTGCAGGAAAAAAGAACAAAAAAATATCTTAACTATAGAGTCCGCATCTTCTTTAGTAGGAAAGGACAGTTAATAAATGTGAGTTTTCTGTAGTTAGTATTTGAAAACAAGCATATCCTACAAAGGAAGAGATGAATTCAAGACAAGACTGTGGCTTTATAACTTCCTTGTCTGTTTAAGATATGCTAAAATACTTGCATATTAAACAACATGTTTGGGTTCCCAGTGTTCCATATTTAAAGCAAAATGTCTGGCTGATTTTACTAAAGGTGTCTACTTCTCTTATTTATACCTAAGTAACCATCTGCAAGCTAATTGTCAGTGCAAAGTAAGGAGGAGTCCCAACGATCATTTTAATCAAGGAATCTTACAACGCTACTTACCAAAAACCTTTGTCCACTTATGCTGTGCTTTCTCACAACTTTCTCACAGTCCTTATACTTTAACTGTCAATAAAAAGATTATGGTTATTGCACCCTTAATTATAAGAATGGATTAAGGTATTTAGACATACAGCTAGCTTTGAGTAGATGCTTCAAGTTACCCTTTTGTATGCTACAGCCTATTATGTCTTGTCTGCCCTAGGAATCTCAGGAGCTAACATACTTTTTACTCTTTATCTGTATAAAGCCATTGAAAAAATCTGCTGCTCACGACCCTGCTTAGATTTTATTTTTTTTTTCAAAACTGTACTGTACTGTATAAATGGCTCATTTTCTTCTGTAACCACGGTGTTTTGGTGTTGTTTTTTTGGACAAAGATCCTTCAGTGGACTTGAGTGTTTTCATCCCTTTAGGAACAGTCAGTTCCTCATATTGAAATGGATAACTCTGGTACTGGCTAGGATGAACAGTTGTGAAAAAAATGGAAAGGGAAGGGAAGGGAAGGAAAACAGGAAATGAAAAACTGTTGTGAAAAACATCAAAGCCTTAGTATCTTGGAATCAAGAAGCCCTGATCCCAGTCCCAGTCCCCATTAGTGAAAAGCTGCTTCTTCTGGACTGAAGCATTGCTTGTTAATCCTGCAAATTACCCATAATATTTGGAAAGCTTTTCTACAATATTATGTTTTATAGTAGTAGCTGGGGCAAGGACATGCATTTCAGAAGCTGAACATGTACACAAGAAAAGAAAGCTCCTGATAATTCAATAGTAAACTGAGGGACTCGAGGAGGGGAGGAGGGGAGATGGACATAATTAATAAGACATGATTCTTAAATATTTCCAGGGAGGGCCTTAAGTTTTTTTTTTATTATTTGAACAAAAAGTCTGAATGCAGTAGTGAGCAACTGCTACACTTGGTATTACTCTTCAGTGTGTTTGAAGCCTAATCTCTTTTTCTTAAAATAACTGATGAAAAACACTGTTTATCTGTTATATATAACCCCCAGGATATTACAAATTTGAACATCTTTGCTTTTGCTAAAAAAAAAAAAAAAAAGTCTTTAGAAATTATTTGAAGTTTTGTTTCTTTACTGTTCCTTTCCTAATTTGAATGCAAGGTTTACATTAACATCAGCTCTAAGTTAACACATCTAGAATCATAAATTAGATGTTATTACCATTAAGGATGAAAAATCCTTATTTAACAGAAACTGAGGTCTTCATACGAGGAATACATCGTAGTGTTGATACTAAATCACTGACTTGTGCTGGCTAGCTTTTGCTAATACAAACATGTAAGCTGACAATGAATTAACTAAAATCTTACCATTGCCTTGTGTCATGACCAATCACTTCAGGTGAGAGAAATTTGAATGGGATTGTCACCTTTGAAAACCATCCCTCAATTATCTCAGATTAATTAGAATTAAAAAAAAAAAAATGCTTATTGCTCTTGGGCTTGAACTTGGACTTTAACACAAGGCTGCAAACCAAATGTATTTGGATGAAAACAAAGCATTCCTAACATTAGAGCCTTTGATTATATGTGTGAGGGAAGTTGTTTTGGTTAATTTCGGGAGAAGGATCTGGTCACTTATAGCAGTAGCCCAGAGCTGGTTGACACCACTGTCTGACACAGACTTGCTAGACAATTTTAAGCAGTTTTTCTTTGCCCTGACTCACCTCTCCGAAAGCAGAATGCCAACATTATCTCTGTTATCTCTGTCCTGGGGGTGGGGGTACAACACGACACAGAACCGGATCAGTAGAAGGGATGTACTCAGAAATTATCAGTTCTTTCAGGAAGCCATTTGCCTTGTGAGTCTCTTGGAAATGGTGTCCCAAACCAGCATGCACCAGTGTCATAATCTTTTTCTTACTTGTCTGAAGCTGACTATTGATAATGATCACATCTGGTCGTCTCCGATTCTTTGTTTCACTTCACTGTGCCGCCAAACCCTGCACCCTGGCAGTAGAGGTTTGCAGGTAGTTGGCAGTTTCACTTCTCTGGAGATTTTGTAGACATGGACTTTGCTTTTGATCTGCCTATCTTTATTAGCTGGTTTTGCAATCTAGTTTCAAACTTGCCCCAACTCCTCAAAAAAAAAAAAAAAAAATCCATGAAAACTTCTGAAACAAAGAATTTTCCATGATTTCAAAACCAAGCCCAAAACTGCTCCAGCTTTTTACAAGACTGGTCTGACAGCACACTTGAAAATGAACCAGGTACGCTCGTATGGCTTGAAAATGTTCCCAGGGTTGAACAATTTCAGGCAATGTTTCCCACTGCTTGAAATTTTTCCATTTGCTCAATCTGAATGTTAGATTGTCTCAGGTGAACTGATAAAAGAGTAATTTGCAGAGAACACATAGAAATGAAATTTCATTAAAAATGACTCAGTTACACATTCTTGGGCAATTATAAATGTGTCAGCATTGCTGTGCAGAGGTTATACATCAGCAGGGAACTGCTGTATCGGCTTGCAAACTATTTCGTCAGTGAGGAAAAGTCTCCACATTGTAAAATGAAGTTTATAGATGGTCACCAGTGAAAGAGATATCAAAATAAACAGTAGTTCCTAGCTAGTCACACAAAATAACTTTGGAAAAAGTAATGGTGACAGGACGAAAGGGATGGCTAATAATCTTGAGCCAAGAGCTTTGTCCAGGAAGTTTTAGAGCAGGGAAGGCAAAAGGTTTTCCAACTGAGCCTAAAAAAATTGGGAGCACATTTATCTACTACTGTTAAATTCCTGGATGGGTTCTCATGGATGCCTTGATCAGCAAATACATTCAGAAGATCATTTGAAAACAATTAGCAATTTGAAAAAAATCTCGTTTCTGAAAACCAGTGAAGACAACCTAGGAAGCCTGTAGTTTTTACACAGTAATGTTTTTCACTGCTCTTAGTAGATTTTATATCAGCAATTGTTGTAGTAAATTGTATGTTGTCACTGAAAAGCCACCATTTTCTCCTATACCCAATTTAAAATATACTTTCAAGATTCATCTGCAAGTTTCACCCACTCAGCTTCTTAACTGTCAGTGGTTTTGCTTTTATTTTTGCATCAAGCTTTGCCCAACATAAGCCATATCAATTTTGAACAAACATTGTCACAGTAGTTTGTTCCCCCATTATACAAAGATGAAACACAGTTAAACTTACTGTCTTAAAATATTCTGCTAATTCATCTGGGTTCCACGAAGCCACCTCTGAGCGGTAGGGAATGTTTCGCGGATCCATGGTAAGTTTGCTCCTCCAGGCAGTTAGAGAGTGCTCATGCCAGTGCTGTCAATGAAGCAGCCATATATTCCGTGTGGGTGACCACCTCCAGCAAGCCGAGTAAGTCCTTGCCCAATATCCAGCTCTTTCCAAGTTGTTTTTAATTTTTTTTAATTATTTTTTTTCAGAACAACGTTGTTAGCACATCCAAGAGATACTGCTTCCTCTAGTACAAAATGGTCTCTTCTCAGAAAAGTTTTCAGCTAGACAGCCTTACCACTTCCTTTGTCTGAATATAAATAAGTAAATAAGGAAGCGCAGCAACACGTTGAAAATGCTCTGCCTCCTACATATAAGTAAGCTCCTACAGACCCTATTTGCTTGTAATTGCATACATAAATATTTGCATATTTATACATGCTATTCAGTATAAAAATATTGGCAAAATAGCTGCACAGATCGTCACTGCTTCTGTGCAAGCCTAGCCCTGGCAAGACCCCCAAAACAAGGAAATGTTCACTTCTTCAGTGTATCTCAGTAGCTGAAGTGTTGCGTTGGCTTTCTCTGATTTGTACAACCAGAAAAGGTTATTGTTGGAGTTGACCATGAATTGGGAGTGGAATTAGAGTCAGCATTTTTCAGTCCCTCAAATTTGGGATGATTATTTCTCATTGAAACTAAAAATTGGACAAAATTAGATGAAAAATTATTATATTGTCATCATTTCTCCCTCCAGCTCTGTTTTTCAGCTACTTCTAATGAGGACTTTGTGTCTGAAAAAGAATCCACATAACCGTAATATCACCAGAGGGACATTATATACACTGCATGTGTAGCCAATTCATGTATCATCTATTCAGTAAGTTGGTGAGACTTCACTTAGCAATTCCCAATGTACCTGTTTGTTTGAGGTGGTATTTTTTTTAAATAAATACATAAATAAATAAATAAAAGGCAGCCTGTCCATTCTCTCTTTTCTTGATGTGGAGCTTCCTACCAACGTTGTGCTGATGTGAATACTTGGGATCACTATTCACAGCTTCTCCAGCAGACTGGACAAAAGATGGTATTTAGTGAACTTTCTGTATTGGAAAGGATATGTTTCTAGTTGTGAAGTTCAGAAGCACTGGAAAGGGAAATTTCTCTCTTTCTAATGAAATTATTACTCCTGCTATTTCTAGTCCTTCTAATATTGCATCCAAAATTTGCAAGTCCATTACATACAGCATCAAGTCTCTATAGTATTATACTAAGTGTTTTTTTCTTTTGAAATTCATAGTCTGCTTTAAAGTAGCTTACTTTTTTCAGGACAATTATTTTGGGAAATTATGGCAGCAAGTTATTTAAAACTCTCCACAAGTAAACCACTGCAACAGCTGTTCTAAACAGTGTAGTATTTATCAAATACATGATATAGCTGTGTTTTGTTGATTCTTACTTTAGTAACTGACCTGTATAAATCATCTGAGGCATACACATGCATTATCACAGAAATATCGTCATCGCTTCATTTTAAATTTAGATCTGGGGAAGAAATAGAATTAAATTAACATGTGACAAAAGATCTGCAAACGAAAAGTAGTTTTGATGGTGTATCTTCAGCAGTAGTAAAGGTACGAGTAAATAGTGTACATCTCAGACTCCGTATCACATACTATGTCTTTTAACAGAGAAACAAGTTTATTTTACTGCAGAGACAGGAAGAAGATGGTGTTATAATTTCTAAGCATTTGTTCTATCACAGCTTTTTGTTATCTTCCATGTGGTTCTGGAATCCAATTTCCATCCCCAATCCAGCATAATAGCTAATGTCAATTATGTTATTCCTTATTTGTACTATTATAAAACTAATTAGCCCAATCAAAAATTATTTCATGTTGTTGAAGAAACACAGCATCATTTATTCCGATGCTGAGAGAAGAGAAAATCAGTCGTCTTTAAGGTCAAACTCCTAGTTTAGAGAGCCACATTTATCTCATCATTGTTATTTGCTCGGATCCCTTGTATGTCACTGTAAGTACACTATGCATGCATATTTCATGCATTTTGCAAAACCCAACTGTACACATAACTGAGCTTTCTCTTTGTCTAAAACTTCTTTTTTGTAATGTGATAAAAACATAGGATGTGGTGGCCATGTCAGGCTTGCTGAGGAAACATAACTTTGAATTTTCTGCATTTGAATTTTCAGATATATTGCTAGATTACTGTAACAATTTTAAATTGTATTTCCAACTTATGTGTGTATTTGAACATTTCGATGGAAAACGTTGCCCAACTCCCAAATAAGCATGGGTAAGTCATGCCCCCCTATCCCAAACAAGAGCCTGGGAGTTATTGTTTTAAAGGATGTTTTTAATTGCCTTTCTCTTTGTACGAGTGCCCCTGTTGCCTCCATTGTCCTCTGCACAGAGGGAGGCAATTCCAAAACTGGTGGCCTCTAAGAGAGGAAACTGAAAGAAAAAGTTGAATGTCCACATTTGTAGAAGTGCACATGTAAGAATCTCTAGTCAGATCCAGATAGAAGAGCAAGGGAGGATGTCAGGGAAGCAACCATATCTGATTTTTATGGAGGAAGACAGAATGACTGCAGAGATAGCATAAGGGTTGTTGAGTATGTAACCAAGAGGCAAGGCCACAGAGAGCTCCTAGGCAAGTATCTCATGTTTTACAGGCTACACACAGAAATTGGTTGATAACTAACTACATTTCAGAGGTAACAATCTTCACTGTCTGCTGGAAATGATCACGTTTGAATCTTAGTCATTAAATCTTATATTGCAAGAGAAGACAGAAATGAAGACACAATTAAGTGGTAGCAAAAGATACATCTGTTCCATAATTTGTATACTTTGTTGTATGTTTCAGATGGCAATCTTACATTAAATGGATTTTAAGCTCTTAGATTTTCAAATGCTGAGAAATGCTGTTGTTACAGCTGTTATCAGGTGCATACCTATTCCATTTTGACCTTTTTTCCACTCTTTTTAAAGAATAAGGTCTTTTATAGTTAATGCCTGCGGTGACACAACCTTCACATAAAAAAATGTGCCTCTTCAAATAAGAGCTGTTAATGGAACACTTCTTTCAGATGTAGCGATAGTCTGGTAACTTATATTTGAAAATGTGAGAATCTAACCATTGCAGGCAGCGCAGGAGGGAAATTCACACTGCCCACATTCTGCTGCCTTCAAAGAGCTTAAATATTTTCCATTTCTCTCATCTCTGGTGGTGTTCTGTCCCACAGCAGCTTGCTTTAAGTGGAATCAAGGACTTTGAACAGTTTTCAGAATGGTTTATTTTTCTGGAAAAAGTCAGTTTACTTGTCAATCTTTCTAGCACCAAGCAAAATAAAGTTCAAATTTCATATGGATTTGATCCTCATGTTCCCAAAGCAAAGTGGATCTTTATAAAATTTTTCTTTTGTCCTGCCAGATCTTGCTTTTAAAAATATACTTTCTTAAAAAAAAGAAAAAAAAAAAAAAAGCTTTTCTGTAAGCTACATTCTTTTATCCTAAGAATATTTACCATTGCCAGCCTAAATTTCCTCTTTAACATTGCAAAATCATACTCCCAAACTGTATACCTGTCTAACATGGAAAAATGCTTTCAGTTTTATACCCTTTAAAAATCACCACTGTATTGTTATATATTCCCTGCTGTCATTAATGATCACCGAGCTGCACTTTTTACTCCTCAAATCTCCTCATCCATTATTTCCTTAAATCTTAGAGTCAAGTTTTAACCTTGAGTTCCCTATGCCCGTGCATTAATAGGAGACCCAATCCCAGTCTTCCCAAATTAACAAAACCCAGCTCTTTCGTAGGAATGGAACGACGAGCCTTCCTCCCCACCTAGCGGTTAAATCTCAGACCAACACAAAACACGAGTAAGTAGTGACTGCAATTCTCAAGCACAGGAACGAATGGCACAGTGAACTGCTGACACTGTACAAACGTGAAGTTTGGGTTATAAATATGACACCTCAGTGGGGATGCCAGTCGAGGGGGATACTAGCCCACCTGCTTGCATCGGAAGTATAAGGTTTGAATAAAACTATGTCTGAGATTGCCAGTGAATTGTGTTAATTTGAGTAGGTGGAAATTTGCATTCAGGCAATTCAGAAATGCCTGAAATCCTAAAATATAACCACTAGAGTGCAGCTGAACTCTATTCGGAAAACAGAAAGATACATACAAATGCATACTAAGGTGCTGGAAGAAAAAAAAAAAAAAAAAAAAAAAAAGTAATTTGAGATATTGCAGCAATAATACTGTGCTTTGTTTCATTTGGTTTTGTTTTTCCAGGTAAATATTGGTTCCACTATGTTAGGGTCATAAGTGGCATAATGTATCTAATTTTTCAAAAAAAAAAAAAAAAAAAAAAAAAAAGGAGAGGAGAACAACTAACAGACCTTAGGAAATATCTATTGAAAAAAAGATGAAATATATATATATATATCTTTTACTTAGTATGGGAAAGGAATAAAAGGAGAGGAAAAAGGGGCAAACATAGCAACTTTGGGCGATAGCAATCAGCTCTCCTCATGACCTTTGGATGTGAAAGGTTCTGCTAACGAGAAAACCAGCTGCAAGCTTGAAAAGTAGGTTCTAGATGGAAGAGCTCTCCTGTGCTGTATTTGGACTGCACAATACAATTCATAAACTGCCCAACAATGCCAGCTGTGCTTAGACTCAGAAGAAAACTATGTGAGTCAAAAAAATAACTGGAAATTAGTTTAGTGATGTGTCTTTTGTGTACAGATCTGTACCAGCAAACAAACAGGTTTTCTAATTGAAGATGCAGGTTTGACATTGACATTGGAGTTATTTGCCCGCGTGCCCTGGTATCCCCCTGAAGAGCTGAAGCAAAGTGGAAGGTGCTATGACATAAGCAGCAGTGTGCAGATGTTGCAGAGGCCACCAGTGGAATGGCAAATGAAAAGTGTCCGCCTCAGAAGCTACTCAGAATGGTGGAGAAAAAAAAAAAACTGAGTTCAGGACTAAGGTATGCCTTATAGGATGATAGTTTTGCCTACTACTGGGCTTACGGGTTTTTTTTGTTTGTTTGTTTGTTTGTTTTTTGAGTTTATGGCTTTGAAAAGAACTTCCAGCAGTGCAAATGCAATGGAAGAGACTCGTACAAACCATGACAAGGGTTTGTCTGTGGTGCTCACATTTGTCTGGGACTGGAAATCAGCATCCAGGGGTTATCCTTAGGTGGTGCTGAAGCCCAAGGTATTCCCATTCAGCGCTTGTGTAGGAGACTCTTTCTTCCATCCTTCCTTTTCTTTTCTTTTCTTTTCTTTTCTTTTCTTTTCTTTTCTTTTCTTTTCTTTTCTTTTCTTTTCTTTT